>JBAWJQ010005351.1:0-118956 GCA_037783105.1 Bactrocera zonata | reverse complement strand
GTACCCGTCACGGGAATAAGAGGAAGATCTCCACTCCGTTGGAAAGACAAGAGGGAGAAGGACCTGGCTATGTTTGGAATATCCCCTTTGCTGTATCTAATAAGGTTGAGGTCAAGTGTTGTCATGATGGTATATTATTGCCTCGTGTCTATTCGGAAATTCCGTTCAGCTATTGCTCGCTTCAATTTGAAGAGTTGTTATCGATAATGTTTCCCTCTTCATTCAAGCCGCCTTGCCAACATGTAAAACTGGCTTTCAACATTTCTTATAGTAATCCAAATCTTCATATTGAAACTTTTTTGGTCGTCCTCGACGTTCTTGACTAGAACATGTTCGACATAACCTCGCATCAAAATGCAATGACCTTAAACTGACGTTTACTTCATATAAAAGTAATGGAGAAGGACTCCCCACTAAAAAGCCCTGTTCCAGGCACAAAGTTCAATATATTTGAGTAAAAATAAGTGTTGTTGTTTACGGTTAAAATGAGCGGCACATAATATGCGTTGGAAGCTCGGAATATTGGAACAATGTAATAATAACCAATTTATGTCATCTCTTGATAAACTTAAGGCTACTGCTGCTCAAAAAACAAGGGTGAGTTAGGGTGTAATCTAAGAAACACTCTAAAGCTGACTTTATTCCAATAAATCCAGTGGACAGAAATTTTGCTCTGAGTTATTCTTTTAAAAAGTAAAAAATAACAACCCCTGAGAATATTTAAAAATAGACAAGGTTTCAAACTTTTAAGACCCATACACAAGAACATACACCAATGGCAGCGTCTCCAGAAGCCTCCTGCCTAACTTGATTATGTACCCAATTTTTCGTCAACCTTGCACACCCTTTCCACAAAACGTGACCTGTAAATACAAATGGTAGAATGCTGTCTACAGCAAATTCTGAGTTCTCCTTACTTAAATGCTAAATGCTTATATTAATTTGTTCGCGAATTGTAAATGAAGTAAGGAAATTAAGAAGCACTCAGCGACAGCACAGGCTGACGCAAGGCAATGGCAAGTCGGGCATTTTAATTCATGCAGACGAGTGGTTGGTTTCATTAGACACAGCCGAAACAACGAGAGTGTGGACAAAGTCATTAGTATGCGTGCAGTGAAGAGGTTGGTGCAAATGATGGTTGAGCAATAAATAATTTTAATAGATAGCAGGAAGAGAAAATATGTGACAATTATCTTAAATCTATGTTTACTAATGACTCTGCGCATTCACAGTGAGTGGAGATGCTTCTTTGGCTTATTTTTATGGAAAAGGGAAGAATGGTGGATATTACTTCAATTATATATAGACATACATAGATGGATATGAATTGAGATATGTTTCGGCAGCTTCGAAACACACAATGGTGTTTAGGGTTGCCATATATATTTATATACACTTCGCTCAACTTATGGTCAACATAATCGGCCTACTGAGCGTACTATTCACAAGAACATCACTCATCTTCAGGCCCACCATTTATTATTGGATAATATTCGACCGAAATGTAGCAGCTGTAGCTGAGAGTGTACACGAAGACCGTGCAGAGTCGATACGGCGCCGTTCGCGACAACTCGGACTGACGTGTGGAACGACGTGCCATTTTATACGTCGAGATCTTAAATTGAAAGCATGGAAATGAAAGAACTGAAGCCGTTCGGCCTTCCCAGGCGACATGGCATCGCTCTATGGGCCCTTGAAAAGTTCCAAGAAAGTCC
Organism: Bactrocera zonata; assembly: GCA_037783105.1. Lineage (NCBI taxonomy): Eukaryota > Metazoa > Arthropoda > Insecta > Diptera > Tephritidae > Bactrocera > Bactrocera zonata. The sequence continues at coordinate 117,241 of JBAWJQ010005351.1, read as the reverse complement.
AAATGCTTTCAAGCCAAATTTTGTTCGAAGATGAGGCCCATTTCTGGCCATTTCATTCAGAAAAAACAACGGTTTGGTGTGATCTTATTGAACTGGGGAGTTGACTTTTCATTTTCTGGTTGACTTTGTGAAGAAACTATTGATCACTATTGTAGTTATATGATATCTGAATGAATTGATTGTTCGTAGCTTTTATTTGGTTTGACGACAAAAGTTAATGAACTCATGCTGGACCTTATCAAAACCCTCAAAATATCAAAAAAATTACCTTCGCCTCTTCGGTTGAGTATTTAGTACTGCTGCTGATCAGTATATAAAGTTTCACGAGAAATTTAGCTTTTTACCTTCACTCATCGCGACTTAGGGTCTATTGTGTCCTCTATTAGGTCACACCATCTGACTTAGTCGGAGCACATTGATGCATTCCAGGTTACAGCTAGGTGCAATTGAGACGATGTGATCGCTGATTGGAAACATGGCTCTAAGAGCCTTTATCCTGAGTCTGCAGACTCCTGTGCAATCATATAGCAGGTGTTCTGGAGTTTCAGGCTCCTCGTCGCTGAACCGGCAATTTGCATAGAAGCTTGGCCCGGGTTATATAAATGTTTTTTGAGCTTACAATGGCCAGAATTTGATTACATACTCAAATTTGCTTTCATTGTAAGCACCCATCATAAACTTGGCACGGCGCATGCCTTGGAATTGTTATCAATACCTCTCCCTGCTTACTCTTTCCTCCTTATGGAGCAGCTCTTTTATGGTATGAGGACCAACCGCAATAAAGGATTCCGATCCTACCATGTTGGTGGATGCTGTGGAGGTACGAGCTCATCAGCCAGTTCATTTCTGGCTATACCTTTTGTGACCAGGTACTCAGAAGAGATGCACTTGATTACTAATTTAAAGACTGTTCAGCCATGCTAGACACTCCTGCACCAGTAGCGAAATAGTCATTTAGGCAGAGGTCGCTTTAAGCGCCGCAGTCTGTCGGTGAGTGGGGCTATATAGTTCTTTCGTTCCGATAGTTGCGTTGGAGATTTATCTATATGTACCGACTTATAGTCTCTACTTGGAATATGCTCGGAAAACTTCCCATGGAATGAATTCGTGGTGCTGCGACTCCTGCACCAATTCCCTGCGATGTTTTCGAGCCGTCGGTGTATCACTTGATAGTGCTATCCCTAAGCAGTAGGTCGATAGTGGAATCGTTCTATATGCAGTCTTACTGCTAAGGGTAACTTTAATTTTCCTAGTGAAGTAATACAGTACCTTGGGAGAAGATCTTGTGACATTTCGTCATTTAAAACCTTCGTTTGCTGGGATAAGATTACCATTCCTTTGCCAAACCCTTCCGCTGTCCTTTGAAGCAGTGTGTATTTGGGTGTCGGATCGATTACTCGGTGAAGCAGTTTGAGTTCTAGCATGACTTCAAGCACTACCGTCGGGCACGTACGCACAGCAGCCGAGAGGCAAATGCAGGCAAGTCCTTGCAGCTTCAATAGTTGAAGTTCTAGTGAAGTTTGCGTTGCATTTGAGGCTCAAGCCAAACGTTTTTATTGACGAGGTATCCGCATAAAATTTGGAATGGAGTATTGCCCAAAGCAAAGGTATATCTTCACAAGAAATTGCTGAGATCGAATCACTATGGCTTATAATTGCCATACAAACCGACCAAATAAAATCGAGTTCTTACTGCGGTGCTACCAAAGTTACCGTTTTTTCTTTTTTTTTTTTTATATTGTTTCATCATTTATGTACACATTGCCATCACCAAAAACTGTAAAATAATGGCGGTTAATGTCAATTTAACTGTGAACCGGATTTCGCGTGGATTTTGGGTTCATAATGAAATTACGCGAAATTTTAATTTAATTCGCAGCAACGACAGTTAGCTGACCTACGAATTATTACAGCGGTCAGTGCAGATATTTTATATATAATTTGTTTTGGTTTCGTGATTGCTCGCAAATGATGACCTGGACCATATGTATGTATAGTATCGCGTCCGGTCAGCGAGATATATCTACGAGCGATAATAATGAATAAACTGCCGACTAACCGCATGCAAGAAACACCTACTTACATACATACACGATGGTAAATATGTACTCATTCACCTAGCTATGCACAAAGTAGCGGCACTTTTGCGAATCGATAAGTACACACGTGCTGTTATATGAAGTGGCGGCCTGCAGGTCGTTGGCCAAATCGACGGCTTGCAACTGGCAGCTGTTCGTATATTTGGCATTGACTTTTTATTGTTGCCATCATTGCTGTTGTTGTTGTTGTTGTTGTTGGCGTTGGTGCTGTTGTGTTGTTATTGTTGTTGATAGAGCATTTGCTGTACATCAAAAATAAATTGCAACAGACATTGCGGTCAGACGCTGCTGGCGCATTGTGCAAATGTGCGCGCATATACGAGAGGCTTTGTCGCCGACCATTCGAAGTCCTGCGACTCATTGCAGCCGTGACGTCAGCAAGCACTGCATCCATCTGCAGGTTGAACGGTTATCTCTTCAGCTCTGTGTCACTTTAGCTCTGCGCTGTTGCAAATCGGCGTTACTGGCTGCTTGCCTGCCTGGCTGTCTGACGGTTGTTTTGTTGTATGTGTGTTATCGCATGTATATGTAGATGTAAGAGTGTGTGTATATTGCTGCTGCTGCTGCCACGACGATATGTTGTGGCCTGATTTTGCATTAATGTTGCTGGCATTAAAGGTTGGTTCGCGGTTTCAGACAACAGCAGGAGCATCATCAGCAACAACAACTACAATAACAACTACAACAACAGTAACAACAACAAAAACAGAACGAACATAAAAAGGCACCTTACAACAACAACAACGTGAGTAAAAGCAACATGAAAAATAACAACAACAACAATAAACACAAAAACAAAAGTAACAACAAAAATAATGACAATAACAACTACGTCGAATATAACAACAACAAAAGAAAAAACAAAAACAACAACAACTAACGCCACATAAGAACACAAACAACAACAACACCGAGCCCAACAACAACAGTGACAAGCGTGGCGCTAATTGCTGCAACTGCAACAGCCACCAACAAGAACAACAACCACGTGCACTATATTTATACGGCGGCAGGGGTGTAGCAACATCAATGGCGAGCAAGTTGACATTTTTCGAGGCTGGCATTAACGGGAATTGTGATTGCATTGTCTACGCCTCGTTCCAAAGCACTGCAGCGAAAACTCGTTGACACACACACACAGAGAAAAGCATTGACCCGCACACACACACGCGCAAACATACACCTGTACAAGCAGGTAGCAATAGGCTTCTTACCTCCCACTAAAAAGCCTAAAAATGTAAACAAAGTGGAACAGCTCACCTACAGCGAGGCAGCGAAATTAATGCAAGCCAATACAACGGTCAGACCCAACGCAAGCGAAGCTTGGGTGGACGTCGTTAAGAAGCGAAAACCACTCCAACAGAAAATTAAATCGAGGCCAGACGCCATCATACTTAAAAAAAAGGATGGTGCATCATACGCGGATATTCTCCGAAAAATAAAGGGCGACAGTGGCTTAGAGGAATTGGGCTCAAGCGTAACATACATAAGAAAAACGATGAAAGGAGACCTGTTACTACAGTTGAAAAACCAAGTGGATAAAAGAGCCGAATCGTTCCAAAGCGCCTTAGAAGGAGTGGTCGGGGAAATGGCTGTGATACAGCCAAAAACCCACAACGTAATGATCATGTGCAAGGATTTGGACGAAATAACTTCTCCAGAAGAGATTTGCGAAGCTTTGCAAAAAGAGTGCGGATTAGAAAATCTGGGAAAACTAAACATTAAGAGCATACGAAAGACCCGAAGCGGAACACAAACAGCTATCTTATGCCTGCGCGCCCAGGACGCCAAGACCGCACTCAAAATAGGCAAGATAAAGATCGGGTGGTCTGTATGTCGCCTTCGGGAATACTCCCCTATTCCCCGTTGCTTCAGGTGCTTTCATCTGGGGCACATGGCGCACAAATGTTGCAATCCTGTGGACAGGTCGTCTCTATGTACACGTTGTGGAGCCGGTGGACATGTAGCGAAGTCATGTACTAACGATCCAAGCTGCATGCTTTGCAAAGGAGCACACTCAGCCTTGAGTACTACGTGCCCCAAATATCTAGAGATGGCGAAATCGTTAGGGAAATGAGGATAATACAATTAAATTTGAACCATTGCGCAGCAGCACAAGAGTTACTAAAACAGACAGTATTTGAAAAAAACATTGATGTCGCCTTACTAAGCGAGCAATACTCCCAGCGTTCGGAAAGCACCTGGACTACAGACTTATCGGGAAAGGCTGCGATATGGTCATGTAAAGGACAACCATTTATGTCTCGTTCCGGAGGGCATAATTTTTTCACATGGGCAAATATACGAGGCATATACTTTGTTAGCTGCTATGCCCCTCCCAGCGCCTCAATTAAGGATTTTGAAGACTTCCTCCTGGAACTTGCTCTAGAAATCAGAGGAAAATCCCCAATTATAATCGCAGGCGACTTCAATGCGTGGTCGACCGCTTGGGGTAGTAGGCGCACAAACCACCGTGGGCGTCTACTACTTGAATTCCTCAGCCAAACGAATCTTACGACTCTGAATAGCGGAACGCAAAATACATTTCAAAAAGGAAACAAAGGCTCCATAATCGATCTCATGTTCGCCAACGACGCGCTTAGTAGGCACATTAAGTGGGCGGTGTCGGACATATTTACAAATAGTGACCACATGGCTATTATTGCCGAAGTCTCATATGCCGGAGGGACGGAACGCCGCAGCAGGAGCACATGCCAAAAACGAACTTGGAAACAAAAAGACTTTGATGCTGAACTTTATGAGATGGTCTGGAGTTCAGAAAATATACAAGGCGAAGACGCCATACACCTGGTATCCGCAGTGCGAAAAAAATTGTCCACAGCTTGCGACGCAACCATGCGCAGGACAGCACACCATGCCAACCGAAGACCAGTGTATTGGTGGAATGAAGAAATAGCTGGGCTCAGAAAACTCTGCAACTCAGCTAGACGCCGCCTACAACGTAATCAGAGGAAAGAAAATGAAAGCAGTCTTAGGAATATATTTAAAAGTCAAAAGAAGCTTCTGAAGTCAGCCATTGGTCGCAGTAAAAAGAAATGTTTTGAAAAACTCTGTGAGGAAGCAAACGAAGACCCCTGGGGAACAGCATACAAAATCTGTATGTTAAAATTCAAAAATAAGGCCCAAGAACCCAAAAGCGCACCCTTTATGAGAAATGTCGTCGAAACTTTGTTTCCAAAACACGACAGTATTTCTTATGCTAAACCTCTAATCGAAGTCGAAGAGCCACCACTGCTAGTTAGTGAAGAAGAAATATTGGCCATAGCCGGAAAAATTAAAAGCAACAAAGCGCCTGGAATAGATGGCATTCCAAACAGAGCCCTAAAAGAAGCCATGACTCTGAATCCTAAATTATTCGTGAAAATGTACAATGCGTGCTTAAAAGAAGGAATATTTCCCGACCCATGGAAAGTCCAGCGACTGGTTCTACTTCCTAAACCAAAAAAGCCACCGGAGGAACCATCTTCATATCGACCTCTGTGCATGCTTGACACTATTGGAAAAGTATATGAAAGCATTGTTAGAAACCGCTTGGAGATAGCAATCCAGAAAGCCGGCGGATTATCAGAAAGACAATACGGCTTTATGAAAAAGAGGTCCACCATTGACGCACTATACGCTGTAGTTGATACTGCGAAATGCGCAGTAAGTGGCAAGCGATGGAAAGGCGGAACAAAAAAATATTGTGCGCTGATCACCCTGGATGTGAAGAATGCCTTTAACTCAGCAAAGTGGGCAAACATAATTAAAGCTCTATATGAAATACGTGCTCCTCAATATCTTATGGAAATTATCATAAGTTATTTTGAAAACAGGCGACTATTATACGATACAGATGAAGGCACAAAGAACTACTCAATTTCGAGTGGAGTACCGCAAGGCTCGGTACTAGGCCCCCTTCTATGGAACATAATGTATGATGGGGTGCTAAGGAGACACCAACCGAGAGATATTAAATTAGTTGCATACGCAGACGACCTTATTGTGGTAGCAGTGGCTAAACACCTCGACGACCTCCGGAGCAAATGCAATGAGTGCATAAACGGTCTGCGCCAATGGTTCTCCTCAATGAGTTTAGAACTGGCTGAGCAAAAGACAGAAGTCTTGCTCATAAGTACAAGGAAAGTAGAGGAAAGTATATCTCTCACCATAGGGGAGTGCGAGATTCATTCACAGCCACACCTAAAATATCTGGGAGTAATAATAGACTCCAGGCTCAAATTTAAGGATCACCTAGAGTACACTGCAGGTAAAGCGAATAAAATCCTGAATGCGTTATCAAGAATGATGGCAAATAAAGGCTGCGTCCGTTCCGGCCGGCGTTTTTTACTCGCAAAGGTAATGAGATCGGTTGTTTTATATGCGGCTCCAATATGGATCCAGGCGCTAGGCATCAAAGCATATGCCAGACAAATAAACACAGTGCACAGGCTGTCGGCACTAAGAGTTATCAGTGCTTTCCGAACAATTTCAAGTGACGCTGCTGAAGTAATAGCCAGTATGATGCCCATAGACATCCAGGGTGATGAATACGAACGAATTTACAAATTACCAGAGGCATCTATAGGAGCCAAAAGAGAAGAGAGAGTAAAAGCTTAACAATATGGCAGCAGCGGTGGCAAACCTCACTTAAAGGACGGTGGACCTATAGACTAATACCGGACATCCATTCCTGGATCGACAGACGACATGGGGACCTGGATTTCCACCTAACCCAAATACTAAGTGGGCATGGGTGCTTTAGAAGCTACCTGTACAGATTCCAGCACGGCATTAGTCCGAATTGTCCGATGTGTTTAGAGTGCTTAGAAGATTCCGAGCATATATTCTTTTATTGCCCTCGCTTTTTAAGTACAAGGGAAAAACTTAAAACTACACTCGGTGGTAGTTTTACGGTGGAAAATTTGACGACACTTATGTGCCAGTCCACTGAGAACTGGAATGCTGTCAGCGAAGCGGCAGCGTCAATCATGACAAAACTTAGACAGACATATAGGGCAGAATAGGCGTCCGTCAGTCCGTGCCATAGAGGAGACTTAATTGTCTTATCACTCCCACGAAGTAATACCTAATTAGGTGGTTCCGTGGGAGAGTCTGGGGTTGGGAGTAGGTTAGGTTTAGCGGATTAAAGTTCCGCACTTCGGCTTTTGATGCTTCCTCCTACTTAAAAAAAAAAAAAAAAAAAAAAAAAAACACCTGTACAAGCGCTGCCGACCGCGCACGCCATTTTGGCCATCAGTCCGTACAGTGAGAATGTGTGGGAGTGTGGCGGTGTGGGGGTGTGGTTAGTAACAGCAAAGCATTTAATGCAGCACAAATTAAAAGCGTCTGTGCAGCACATGTTGCATTATTGATGAATTAAATACAAATGTGTTGCAGCAAATTCAGCGGAGAGGTGGAGCTCACTGCCGCTGGCTACAAAGGCGGCGGTCACACCACCGTTATTGCGGCTCGTTGCCTTTAAAGTTGTACTTTTGCAACACAGTGGTGCACTTTAAGCGTGTGGCAACAACGAAATGCAATAAAAGTGCGTTGCATTAATCTTTTGGCTTTTTTAAATCGCTTATTATGCGCAAGACAAGTACGTGGCGTCCGCTTATGGGTTTTAAAGACACCGCGGTTGCAATTATGTTACGAGGATTCTGCTTTGAATGCGGAAATCATGTAGCGGTCGGAACACTTATGTTAAACAAGCAATTCATTCATGTATATTTAATTGGAGTTTTATTGCGCGCTAACGAATGTCAGACACTCAGTATTCCCGAACTAACGAAATGAATTTGGTTCGACAATTCGACAACGAAAATTATTTAGATACGAGTATATGCCGGAATGATTTATATAATCATCGATTAAAAATTGTTCAACTATTATTATTTAGTGGAAATTCATTTCACCTCAATTATGCAATGGCCCACGTAGTAATCAAAAAGATTACGGGAAATTTTATTTTAGCAATTTTCATTGAAAATTTTAATGGAGAGGCAAGATCTTACAGATTTAAATTGAATTTGAAAATGTCTTTTATTAAAAAGCTATAAATACGTGGGCTGCTATATATACTTCTGGCCTAGGCAACACTAAGGGTTGCCAGGTGCAATCTGACATTTCCATTGGAAAGTTTGACATTTTTTAGCATAACATCACTCAGAACGTTTTGTCATTTAATCGTGAATTGTTTTATTTACAGGGAATTAAAGAATTCATCTCGGCCAAAAAATGGAATTAACTCGTGAACATTTTCGTGCGATCATTTTTCACAACTTTCGACGTGGATTATCACGACAAGAGTGCATCGATGAACTAAATCCTATAGCACTGTGAAAAACTGGTACAACGAATTCAATCATGGCTGACGCTCGCTCAAAAACGAATTCCGTGAAGGTCGTCCAAAAACAGCCGTTGTGCCAGAAAACATCGATGCCGTACGTGAACTGATAATGCAAGACCGTCATGTAACATACCTTCAGATAGAGGCATGCCTATGCATTTCTCCCACCAGCATACATTCGATATTGCATGAACACCTGGCCGTAAAAAAGGTTTGTTCTCGTGGGATCCCGCACAATTTGACAATCGCTCAAAAAAAAGGCTCGTGTGGATTGGTGTAAAGAAATGCTGAAAAAATACGATCGCGGTGCTTCAAAAGACGTTTATAAGATCGTCACAGGTGACGAATCATGGATCTATGCGTATGAGCCTGAAACAAAACAGCAATCGACCGTGTGGGTCCACCAAGACGAGCCAAATCCAACGAAAGTTGTTCGTGGAAGAAGCACTTCGAAGCAAATGGTCGCCTGTTTCTTCGGCAAAACTGGTCATGTGGCAACTGTTCCGCTTGAGCAACGTAGGACGGTAAATTCTGAGTGGTACACCACCATTTGTTTGCCTGAAGTCTTCGGAGAAATTCGAAAAACGAACAAGAGAAGACGAATCATTGTGCACCATGACAATGCGAGCTCTCACACATCGGCTCAAACCAGCGCCTTTTTGACCGACCAAAACGTCGAATTGATGGGTCATCCGCCATACAGCCCTGACTTGGCACCCAATGACTTCTTTTTATTCCCACACATCAAGAAAATAATGCGTGGTCAACGATTTTCATCGCCAGAAGATGCTGTTGAAGCATTCAAAACCATGTTTTGGAGATGTCTCAAGCGGAGTGGAAAAAGTGCTTCGAAAATTGGTTTGAGCGCATGCAAAAGTGTATAAATCTTGATGAAGAATATTTTGAAAAACAATCAAACCATTTTCGTTGATAAATATTCCTATTTTCATTATTAGGCCAAAAATATATATAGCAGCCCTCGCATTGATAAAATAATAAAAATAAAGAATGATCTACCCTCTTTTACTATAACAAGTATTAACAACTTTGAAACAATCGGAAATTGTAATTTAAATTCCCTGGGTTAATAATATTTCAAAAAGGTGTGCTGTGCTAAGTTTTTAAAACGGTCCTTAATTACTATGCCAAATATGAACGCGATCTGTCAACCAGTTTGTTTACAGAAGCTGCCTAAGACGGTATACCTCAGATGTGTGTTGCGATTTTTCCAGTGGATAAAAATATCGAATAAAGAATTTGTCTAAAATTTTGTATTTCAAACGAAATTTCGTGTGCGGAATCGTTGCGAATGTTGGAAAAGGTTCACGGTGATTCAGTTTTATCAAAAAACAAAACCCTACGAGTGACAGATGGCTCGTTCTGGACGACCTTCGACCTCTTCAACTGATGAAAATATATATTAAGAAATAAGAATATCAGGCTACTATTAGAAGAATGGCGAGAGAGCTCGACCTCACTCGCGAGACCGTTCAAATGATTTTGGTGAATGCTTTGGGTACGAAACACGTTCTTCTTTTCCTTTTTTCAAAAAGAGTACCGTAAACCGATCTCTTTGGACATGCTTGATCGTGCGAATTCCGATCCCACATTGGTGGAGAGCATTATAACTGCCGATGAGACATGGGCTTATGAGTTTGCAAACAAATCAACAATCATCGGAATGTAAGGGAAAGAACGAGTCAAAGCAAAAAAAAAAACACGTCAAAGGTGCTCAAAAATCAAGGTGATGCTCATTGTTTTATTCGATATTTGTAGTTTGGTGTATCATGAATTGTTTCGGAGGGACACACGGTTAATAAGGAATTTTAACGAGATTTTAACTAGGAACACTGTTTATTAAATAAAACAAAAACGGTTTGAGATATAAATGAATTTGTTTATTCCTGTGAAAGTACAAGTACACGATGTCATTATGTATGGAACTCGACTTCTTTTGCATGACCACCCCCGGTACGTTTGCAGAAGTCCAGACACTGAACCCAACTGCCGACGATTTTGAGGCGTCATCCTGTAGGAACCACATATTGTCCAAGTCCATATCATCCAACAGGAATGAAAATCTGGATAATTTTCAAGTTGTTGCTCAGTCCAGTTTTTTCGCAAAATTCTCTACATTGACGTCACAGATATCCCCAACACTTGATGGTGATTTTCTTCCTCAATTGATGGGTTAGCGGCAGAAATATCCTTGGCACTAGGGATACTTCTTTGTCTCACTGTTACGGAAACATTTTCTACTGTGCCTGTAGATTCAAATTTTTAAACTAAACCCTCAAGTTTTTCCACTAAACCCTCAATTGCGGATCTGACAGGATGATTATGATGGACGCAGTGCTCTTAAAGTTGAGATCACTGACTCCGAATTTTGATAGAAAATTTTAGTAATTTCGACCCGTTGTTGGATCTATATATCTTTCCACGACGAAATGGCAAATCTTACTGAAGAGAAGTGTGAAAGGAGAGTATCGCCCCTTTTGAAAACTTCGTTAGTTGGCCGTATTGAGCTTTCACCGACAAACACACGGACAACCTGTACATCGGATTTCAATACGTCGATAGCAACATTTTGCAATAGTATAAATACGACGAGTGTATAGCCTCGTTATCAATAAAATAGGAACGGGTTGGTTCACTACACACCTCGTATCTTCACTACTGAATAGCTTCGCGGGAGCTGGGTTATCAACATATCGCAAAATCTTTGTGGTCCGAAATCAATCATAAGAGATGCAGTGAACTCGTTGCTCTCAGTAAGATTAAGTTCTTCCTTGTTGCAGGGATTCTAATATTCCTTTACCTTATCGGCACCAACGTTAGAGGAATGAAAATAATACCGGATGCCGGCTGTTGAAACTGTATGGAAAGAGACGAGAAGGAAACTTCCCTCTTGAGTATCCCGCGTTTGCGAGTTGAAGTTTTAAATACTTGACAACTGACACTTTCCGATGTTCCACCGATCTGTTAGGCTGGTGGGAAGAAAAATTAAAAGGCTAAGGAAATTTGCATTGGCCACAAGGCGCTGTGTTGACTTAAAAGATCGGATACAAAAGTTCTATATTTCCTTTTAGTTGCTACAATCATAGAGAAAATCTCAATATATCCTGTCCAGGGAGTAAAAAGTTGAGATGTAAAATGCATAAAAGCCACTTAATAAATTTTAAGAATTCATTTGCCGCAGTTGAGCAAATAAATGAGAGTAATGAATGATTTGACTGTCACTCAATCACGGCGATCGTAAAAATCGATTAATGTCCGCGTTGGTACTTAATCACAACGGCGCTATAGCTTCTACACAAATACCAGTTATATAAGTTTGGATAAATCGCTACATTAACTGGCTACATTACATTACATAAATTGGCATTGTGCAACACAAAAATTAGAGCACACTTACACACATCTATATATGTATATATAACCACAACCGGCCTTAATATCTAGCCGATCGGGTGGCTGTATGGTTAAGTGGTAATATTGTCCATTTTCATTGGCAATTCCTGGCAATTTGTGAAGTTGTGCAGCCTTTATTGTTCGACGCTTAAAACCTCACACAATGGATACAACAACAATGCCGACAACAAAACAATACAATGGACGGTACAACAATAAAGTAGCCAAAATTGCTATTAAAAGCAACAATTTCAATAACTGTACATGAATGGTGTGCGTCGGCAATGAATTACATGCGCTCACACACACAATAATATGCACATAACGGTATATAAGTGTGTATACATTCCTAAATGCTCGTTTTGGTGAGCTTACACATGAATATTACAGCGCGTGCGGTGGCATCTGTGCATAACCAGAGGTATAGCCTGTAATCTGACTTGACAATTTGCTGGGTATACTATAGTTATTTATCGGTGGAATAGCCAACTGCGTTCGCTGAGTATAATAATGAGACACAAAATTGGTAATATGTGCACCTAGTTTTATTAAAATATTTCAATCTTCGACTGTGTATTCGAAACAGGTTTGAACCACGCGACGGCAGTAGGCTCTCTGCTGGTTTCCACTTCGTTCCGTATGTTTGCTATGCCAGCCTAACAAGGGCATCGAGATGAAATGTTGCTGAAACTTCATTTGGTTCCAAGTTACGGAAATGGGTCTCTCAGCGCACCAGACTTTTTTTCTTTCCGCCAATTGGTGCCAATTTAAGACACCATGTGTAATCAGGCTGTTGAAGTCATGTTGAAGTTCTCTGAGCGCCAATCACTTGTGAGAAACGATTATTTTACATATGGCTCAAGGAGCTCAAGAGTTCCGGTCTTAGACCAAGTATTCTCTGGGTAGCCAAAGAACAGTCATTTGAAGGTGGGCTAAGTGAATCATCCCTCCCCAGTATTGTGCGCTGGATTTGAGATCCGCCATGTAAAAAAGGCCACCATTGAACAATCAAAAACAGCCTCGGATAAGAGACCCTCCTTTTGATGACGATCACGGCAAACGCTTAAAGGATTGCGATTTAAGGGCTTGCACCTGAAATGTCCAGTCCTTTAATTGAGAAAGAGCCGGTTGAGGTACTCATAAGAGGACAGGCTGACGTCACCCCATGAGTGATTGGATCGTACTTACGAGAGCTGGCCCCGTTTTGAAAAATCTTGCTTGGCGACTTTAACGCCAGGGTGGGCAAAGAAAGTATCTTTGGCACAATGGCCGAGCTATTCAAACATGGCGACGAAGAACTGATAAGGAGCATACATTAGCTTGTTTGTAGAATATAATCGGATGAAAGTATTCCCAACGATTGGAATTTAAGTGTGCTCTACTCAATCCACAAAAAGGGATAAACCCACAATCTGCGCCAACTACCATGGGAAAAGCGTCTCCAGCATCGCATATAAGGTTCTATCGAGCGTATTGTGTGAAAGATTAAAGCCCACCATCAATAAACTGATTGGACTTTATCAGTGTGGCTTTAGACCTCGAAAATCAAAAACTGACCAGTTGTAATCTTGTAAAAGACCCGTGAAAGTGGATCAACACGCACCATCTTATCGTCGATTGCAAAGCTGCTTTTGACAGCACGAGAAAGAGCTGTTTTTGTGCCGCATGTCTGAATTTCGTGTCCCCGCAAAACTAATACGGCAGTGTAAACTGGCATTGAACAATAAATTGAGCAATCGGGAATCTCCGGTTCGTTCGATACCAGACGAGGTTTCAGACATGGCGACTTTCTTTCGTGTGACTTCTTTAATCTATTCCTGGAGAAAATAATCCGAACTGCAGAGTTAAACAACCATTTTTATTCGTCGCATCGGGTCATGCTATACCTTTTTGGAAAGCTCATTTCACGCGCTAACTCGTGTTTGATTGATTGTCGTTTCTTTTGAGTCGTTCGTGAGTTATAGCGTCACAAACATGGAGCAAAATAAAGAAAAAATGCGGCATATTTTACAGTTCTACTACGATAAAGGCAAAAATGCATCTCAAGCCGCCAATAAAGTTTTTGCAGTGTATGGACCCGATACAGTTTCCATTTCCACCGCACAACGATGGTTTCAACGTTTTCGTTCTGGTGAAGAGGTGGTCGAAGAAGCGCCACGCTCCGGAAGACCTGTCGTCAAAAATTGCGATAAAATCGCTGAATTGGTCGAAAGAGACCGGCATAGTAGTCATCAAACCGTTATAAACTATTTGAAGAAGCTTGGAGTCACTAAGAAGCTCGATGTATGGGTGCCACACGAATTGATTCAATAAAAATACCGCAAGACTTTTTTGACAACCGAATATGTCATATTGTATGGGGGAAGCAGGGGAAGACCTCCACACGGTTAGAAAGACCAGGTGAAGAAGGACCCGGCTACACTTGGAATCTCCAATTGGTCCCAAACAGTGAAAAGGAAGAACAATTGCTGTTGTAAACTCTACTAACTATAACAGCGTAAGCGGTACCTACAACTGTGATGAAGAAGAAAATATCTGTGGAACAGAATGTCGAAATCAAATTATTCAAAAATTTATAGAAAGAATATATCATTTAGTTTCGAAGCCGCTTCAAGTCATACAACCAATCAAATATTTTATCTTTATAATATAAGGATGGATATAATTAAAAAATGTTATAATGGGTTGTCAAAAAAGTCTTGCGGTATTTTTATTGAATCAATTCGTGTGGCACCCATACATCGAGCTTCTTAGTGACTCCAAGCTTCTTCAAATGGTTTATAACGGTTTGATGACTACTATGCCGGTCTCTTTCGACTAATTCAGCGATTTTATCGCAATTTTCGACGACAGGCCTACATAAATATTAAAAAAAGGCGTTAAACATAAAAGGATGCTAGTAAGTCCGAAACATTAGCTTAATCTTTGAAAAATTGATAACATTTTATTTTTGGTATAATTATTTATCACCAAAGAAATACCAATATAAATAAAATTTTAATATAAATGACAAAATTTTACCAGAAACTCCTATCTGTCAATATCTCATTTTATTTAATTTGTCTATATTCAATTAGACAAAAAAGTAGGCTACATTTTGGCACTTAAACAAACTGTATAAACCCAAAAAAGGTTTAATACAATAATAAATTTATGTATTAGGTAGATAATTAAATTATTGTTGATATTAGTAGTAAAAAAAAGTATGTTTTTATTTCGTTAATTATTATTTTTTAGTTAAAGTTAAAGTGAATTATATGGGAAACTCCTTACTATTCTCACCACACTTCATTTTTTACGTTTTCGATATAAAAAATACAACCTTGAAAAAACCGTGGCCTACATAAAAAAACTACCGAAATGTGCACGAAAAAATCAAACTTAAATTTAATTACTCATATATGCACATACATATGTATGTATGTATGATATTTATGAATAGTTAAAACATACCTCACGCCACTATAGCACGCCATAACCTCGCTATGTTCATTACTTAAAACCCAGTATATCCCTCTTTTATCTATTTTATCTATTTTAGTAGCTAATTATTATTTTTATGGTAATAATTCTATTTTATAATACTGACCATAGTCATAGTGACCAATCCATTGGCATGTGGGTGAATAAAACACACATTAACTAATGCAATTAGGCCGACGCACATAAATATGGAATATGTAGAATGTATGGAAGAGACTGGACAGCAATTTGTTTAATGACTTTTATTGGGAAGACAGACAAAACTCACACTTGCCACACACACTTTTCTTTCACATTATGGCTATTTGCTGTTTTCGTTGCTTACGTTGGAGCAGCTAATTACTATTTTTGTGGCAGAGGTTATGCGCATATTTGTTTTTGTGTTAGTTAATTGATATTGATGATATCGGCTAGGGCACGTACGTACTCGCACATCCAGCTGCACATACAAATTAGAATTAATCCTTAATTGCAATTAAATGAAAATAAATTCAGTGTTGCGTGAATTGTTATATAAAATGTTGGTATGCTAGTATGTGTGTATATTTTTTGCTGGATATACTGGGTCTATGACTTTTATTTATGTGTAGGCTTTTATATGTGAAAGAATAAAAAAAACGTAAACTTCGGTTGCACCAAAGCTATAATACCCTACACAAATGAAACAGGTTTTCATACAAGAGCTTTTCTTTGATCGTTGAGTTAATTGTGCCGTTATATGCCATATTTGTCCTATCTAAATAATGTTTTCGGAGATTGTATGTTTAATAATCTTTGCCAAGTTTCGTGAACATATTTTGTCAACTAAAAAAGTTTTCCTACACGACTTTGATTTTCTCATTTCATTTTTTATGGCAACCATATGCCATAGAGGTCTCATATCGGCCATGCCGATAAGTAAGCAGCTCCTTGGATGGGAAAGAACGTATTTATTTTCTCAAGCAGTTGGAAGCGAAAAAAAACACATGCCTTTTTGACCACCCTAATATGTATATATATTCATTTGTATTTTTAGTCTACTAAAATCCCAGCATACGAACACAAATGCCTTAAGCATATGTATGTATATTATATATTTGGTATATAACCAAACCACATTCAACGCCCGAGGAGTACCATGTACAAATTTACGCATACTTTTATTTACATACATACATGTATACATTTGTTACATAAACGAGTATATGAGTTGCAGCTAGTATATAGCAAAATTCGTAATTTAATGATTTAAAAAAAATAAATAAATTAAAAAAATACGAAAAACCTGAAAACGACTCTGAGCACAGTAAATTAAATTAAATTTAAATAAAAATTTAATTTTAATTTAAAAATTTTTAATTTTTATTAAATTTAATTAATTTTTATTAAATTTGATTAATTTTATAATTTAAATTAATTTTTTTAAAACTTTTAATTTAATTATATTAATTTTAAATTAATTAAATAAGATTTTTAAATTTCATTAATTTTTTAATGTTAAATAAATTTTTTAAGCTTTTTCATTAATTTAAAAAACTATTAATTAATTTTTTTTAAATTTAAATTAACTATATTAAATTATTTTTTTTTTTGAATTTTAAAAATGTAATTAAAATTAAACAATTAATTTAATATAAAGAAATATAAAAATTTAATTGAATTTAATTTTTATGCTTTTAATTTAACTAAATTAGTTTTAATTTTATTAAAAAATAACTAAACAAGTTTTCTTTAAGTCTTTTAACTTAATTAATATTTTAATTTTAATTAAAATTTTTTAAGCATTTTAGTTAATTTAAAATTTTAATAATTAACAATTTTTTCATTTAAATTTTAATTAATTTAGTTGAATTAAAAGGCTTAAAAATTTATTAATTAAAATTAAAATATTTAAATAATTAATTAAATAATATAAAAATGAAATCATTAAATAAATTTTAATTTAAAAAATTAATAATTAAATTAAATTAATTTAAATAAAAAGTCGATTAAAATTTATTACATTCCTCAGACATCTTCAATATTTAACTATTAAAATTTATTTTAAGTACTAAAATAATTATACCATATACATACATACATATGTACATATGTACACATGACCAAATTTTATTATATATTTTTATTTAAATATTTTATTTTATTAATTAACTTGTGTAAATTAAATTATATGATTATTTAAATTAAATTAAATTTTTAAGCTTTTCAATTTAATTTAATTAATTTTAATTAAAATTTTGAAATTAATTAAAAATTAAATGAAAAAATTGTTAAAATTTTAAATTATTTAAAAATTTAATTAATTTAATTAGAAAAATAATTGTATAATACTTATTTAATTTAATAAACATTTTAATTTTAATTAAATTTCTTTAAACTTTTTAAATAATTTAAAATTTTAACAATTTTTTCATTTAATTTTTAATCAATTTCATTAAATTAATTCACTTAAATTTTTAATTAATTTCATGAAATACAAAGGCTTAAAAACATTAATTAAAATAAAAAATTATTTAATTCACATTAAAATAGTTAATTATTTTATTAATCAAATTTAAATAAAACCTAAATCATTGAATTAATTTAAATTTAAAAAATAATAATTACATTAAATTAGTTTAAATTAAATTATTAAAATAATTTTAGCACACATAGATGTACACATAAGTAAATTTTACTTTATATTTTTATTTAAATATCCTATTTTTTTAAGTTTTATGTATTTTTTTTAATCAATTAATAAAATTGATGAAAAATTAGATATTGGTTAGCTAAAATTATCAAAGAAATTAATTTCGAAAATTTTTGCAATATATAAGCACTTATTTTTTAATTAGGCATGGAGCGTACAATATTTATTTAGGTTAATTAATTGGTTAGAAGAATATATAAAAAGAGAACAACGAAAATTGACGAATATTTAAGTAAACTGATGTTTATTAATTTTTGCACATTTTTTGTAAATTTAATTTAGTCCATATGTTCCTAAGAATATACATACATATGTACATACACATTATATATATATATATATACTATATATTATATATTTTATACATATACATATATATATGTACATATATACATATATATTTTAGCTAAACTAAATTATCCAAAACTTTGTTTTTCGCGTTATTTATTGTACATACATACACACATACATATGTAAGTACATTTAACTGAGCTCACATTATTTATCAAATTGCTTTAATAATAATAATTTATTTATAATTAAATTTTGTAAAATAAAATATAACATCTTATTAAAAAAAAACAATTATTTGTGTAAATCGCACTTCAAACCCACTAGGATTAAGCTCAAATCCAAAAGTAGTCAATAAGTTTTTTTCACCGCAGTCAAGCAGTCATTCAACAGCGTCACTTTTAACAGTAAACACATATACACATGCATATATGGATATGTAGAGATCTAAGTATGTATGTATAAGCGCACCACAACTTTTATCATAGCAATTGGCACTTTAATCACACCATAAGTATTTGTTGAAGACACTTGAAGCATGTTGGTGCTTCTTATCTGCAGCCATCAAATAACCAAACCCAGCAGCTACATACGTTGTACACTTGATCTGATCTCAAAAACTAATTCAACCTGCAGCACACAGCAACGCGCATGAACATTCCTGCATATTCATGCATACACAAGTGGTCATATGCATAAGCAAAGTAGAAGCGGCAAAGCAGCAAAAAATTTGCATTCAATGAAAGTACTTCAAATACACACCAATACACATGCATACGTGTTCAGCGCTCGAGCCAACGTATTAGTGGTTGCTTAAGTGCAAATCGACTGTTGGCAGCAAGCGTTACATAAGTCAAAAATTAAAGTTTGGAAAGTTAATGTGGCAAGTAGCACAGTTTTATAGCAATTAGAGAAGGTTAGGTTAGGTTCAAATTATTTTTTTACATCAGTGTTGACATTAACTAATTATATTCGTATTAAAGTTAGAACAGAATTTGGTATGAATTAGTATACAACTTTTTTTCTTAATTTTTAAGTTATGACGATTTCGCGTGAAACTGCATACATCAACAACACGTGTGTTTGTTGCTGTTGGAGCGTAGGTTATTCGGCGCAAAGTTTCTTGGCATCATAATCAATGATGTAGTAATTAACTGTACACACTTGCGTAATTATACTTGAATATATTTTCTATGAATGTTTTCAAAAACTTTGATTTACATATGTATTTGTATATGTATTTATGTCATGTTTACGAGTTTTTATTTATCCACAAATTGTTATGTAATATTATGATATAAAAGTATGAATTATTACGTTTAAATATTAATACTACTGTACCCAAAAAATAAGGTGACATTGTATTTATTTTGAAAATTCTTTATTTATTCTTCCAAATCAATTTCATCCCCTTCAAAGTAATCCCCTCCCGATGCAATGCAGTTATGCCAACAGTTTTCCAATCCTCGAAACACTGGTTATAGTCAGGGATGGCCTTCAGTTCTGTCTTCGCTGCAGCTTGAATCTCTTCTATCGTATAAAAACGGTGTCCCCGGAGCGGTCTTTTGAGCTTGGTGAACAGCCAGAATCGCACGGCGCCAGATCAAGTGAATACGGTGGTTGCGGAACGATATGGGTTGAGTTTTTGGCGAAATTCTCACGAATTACGAGGGCAGTATGGGATGGTGCATTATCGCGGTGTAAAAACCAAGAATTGTCTTTCCACAATTCCGGCCTTTTTAGGCGGATAGCGTTACGCAAACGACGTATAACGTTCAAATAACACTCCTTGTTGACTGTTTGACCGGTTGGAAGGAATTTATAATGCACAACACCACGATATTTAAAGAAAACAGTCAACATGACCTTGATTTTTGAGCGACTTTGGCGCGATTTTTTTGGTCTCGGCTCTCTTTTGGCACGATATTCGCTCAATTGATCGGTTGTTTCGGGGTCGTAAGCATAGATCCAAGTCTCATCGCCAGTTATAATGCATTTCATGACACTCTGGTAGTCGGAAAGCATCGTTTCGCACACTTCAACGCGACGCCTTTTTTCCAAAAAAATTCAATGTTTTCGGTACCAGTCGAGATTTGACGCGCTTGAGGCCCAAAACATCCTCTAAATTGGTATTGGCTGAGCCTTTCGATATGCCAACTTCATCAGCAAGGTCTCTAGTTGTTAATCGACGGTTTTTCAACACCAAATCTTTGATTTGGTGAACATGAGCTTCATCGGTTGAGGTTGATGGTCGCCTTGGACGCTCTTCGTCTTCGACACGTTCACCGAACTCACTATATCACTTGTAAACATTTTTTTTAGACATAGCCTCATCACTAAAGGCTTTCTGCACCATCCTCAACGTATCCGCAGCAGAAAATTGATTCCGTAAACAAAACTTAATGCAAATTCTTTGCTCAACAAATTTCGACATCGCAAAAAGGAAAAACTTACTTTTAGCAGCTCACAAAACGACACGTATCTCAAACACTAATGAATATTTTGACATGAAATTTTACACAAATGTGACTGACAGTACTACCAACCTAAAACAAAAATAATTCTCCAAGTCCTACGAAGTGCGCAGTTTAAATTCAAATGTCACCTTATTTACCACAGTAGTAAAATATCATAGCTGATTACAGCTTTTCCAAATAGCACCTAAATTAGTGCTTTACTAAGGGTACTCCAGTAAGATCACGTCTGCCGAGCTTCTTCTCAACTTAGAGAAGGAACCATGGATTGCATCGGGTAACGAAGTCGCTGGGCTGAAGTCACAAAACTACAGGACATACACCCAGAGCGTAATCAAGAAGGTAAGATCAGCGATATTGTTAAAAAAAGTCTATTTTCCCATATTGCTTTCAGTCTTTCCACAGATGATTTAAAAGTTGTGACAGTAAAGGATGCCAAGGATAAGTCTCTATTCCTTGCGTCCTGCTATATGCCACACGATTGCGAGGCGCCAATGGCAGAGGTCCAAATACTAGCGTTACATCCAGCACAAGGAAGCAGGCGTTGGTGGTGCGCACTGATGCTAACCCTCATAATATGGTTTTGGGCAGCCCCGATATTAATCAGAGAGGTGAGTCCCTACTCAATTATATTTTACAAGTCTAGTCTAGTGGTAGCTAATCGAGGTAAGGAACCCACCTACATAAACATTCTAGACATAACATTTTATATATGTAGGGGTCCATTAGTAGAAAAGTGAAGGGTTCTAAGCATACCGTCATTCGCTAACCATAGATAAATCTACTTCTTCATTAGTTTGGAAGCATAAATCAGAAACGAGGTTAGAAGAAATCCCAGGAATACAAACTGTGATCCCTACAGGCAGATACTATTAGGCAAGAGATTGAGAACTCACATGAAGAGCTGTATTTGGGAATGCCCTAAATACACCTCTTCACTATGCATTTCCTACGCTGCAACTTTAGCACAAAACGAACTCCCCTTGTTGGGTCTTGCAGAAGCAAATTACTTGAATGTTTCAACTAGGCTAAGCTAGCAGAAAGCGAAGACTTTTAGAACGAATATAAAGATTTTCCCAGGGACTACAAGAAGTTGGTGCGCAGAACAAAGCAAGAGTCCTGGAAAACTTTTGTAATTGATTTGAAAAGGCCCACGAGGTAGCGATGCTTAGGAAACTATTATCTAAAAGCCCCGACTCTCCCGGTCTAATTCGCAAAAATAGCGGAGAGTGTACGAACAACTAACAGGACTCATTGGAACGCCTAGTTAGTCTCCACTTTCCGGGGTGTAAGGACGCAGTAAGTCCTAGCTACAAAAACGTTCCCGAATAGATTTTTACGGGGAATAAAATATAATAAGCAATCCACACATATGCGGTCGCCATTAGCAACTTAAAACCTAGCCACGCCTTATATGCGTGTAGCCAATGGAAACGATTCAGAGGCTCGCTGCGCTGTGCATAACGCGAGTTTTATTAACAACTTCAACGTAGACTATTGAACTAGTTCTAAACCTGAAGAATTTATATATAGAACCTTCGGGCATAGCTCGATGGGTAATGGCAGTTGAGCAAATGACTACACGACCCCACATTTCAACTGGGAAAGAAGGTTCAAAGTAGACATGGGAAAATAAAGGTTTGTTAGCTACGCG
Organism: Bactrocera zonata; assembly: GCA_037783105.1. NCBI lineage: Eukaryota > Metazoa > Arthropoda > Insecta > Diptera > Tephritidae > Bactrocera > Bactrocera zonata. The sequence continues at coordinate 94,806 of JBAWJQ010005351.1, read as the reverse complement.
CAACACTCTAAACATCTGTCGAAAATGGAGGATGGAGTTGGTGCGAGAATATACTCTCGAGAGTAAAGCGCAAGGCAACCTTTTAAGCTGCCGAATCACAGCAGTATATTTCAAGCTGAGGTCTTGCACCTGCGGGCAATTTCGGAGTCAACATCTACACATCCAAGCAGCAATAAAGGCAGTAACCTCGTATCGCATATCGGCCAGAAGTGTCTTGGAATGCAAGGCGGCATTGGAAATTGTTGCCAAAAGTTAACTTCTATTGGGTGCCAGGCCACAATATCATCGAGGCCAATGAAATAGTGGACGAGATTGTCAAGTATGGTGTAAGGCTAACATCTGAAAACGTGATCAACATTAGATGGAAAGATGTGCATAGTACAGAAACATGAGCGGAATCGGAAAACTGTGTGTTGGTGACATACGCAGGATGGGGCTGACACATCGAGAAGACTGCAAGAAATGTTTAGAGCAGGGCACCAGGGAAACAATGGAACATCTCTTGTAAACTTGTCTCGCATTGACAAGACTACGCTGTAAGCAACTGGGGTCCTCACGATATGATACACTGGAGGCCGACTGATATCGATAATGAGGCCTCAAAATCTGTTAAAATTCGCGTCAAGCGCAGCCATCCCAAAGGATGACTACGGCTCTTGAACCTATTGGCTTAACAGATTAACCTAACCTAAAAAACGTTACAAATTGAGTTTATAAAAATATATATTTTGCATTTTAAGTAAATTTTCAAATGTAAAAACGTACTTGTATGTAGTTAGATCTGATTTCTCGAAGAAAATTTAGAGTATTTTTCATTTTCATATTTTTTGCATTTTTTCTATTAATATTATTTCTTCAAGTTGTTAGCAGTTAATTGGTTTAACCGAAAACTTAGCTTTTTAAGTAAGATAATCAAATATAAAAACGTAAACACACAGTTCTGATTTCAATTTATGAATGCACGTATGTATAGGGTGATTTTTTAAGAGCTTGATAACTTTTTTTTAAAAAAAAACGCATAAAATTTGCAAAATCTCATCGGTTCTTTATTTGAAACGTTAGATTGGTTCATGACATTTACTTTTTGAAGATAATTTCATTTAAATGTTGACCGCGGCTGCGTCTTAGGTGGTCCATTCGGAAAGTCCAATTTTGGGCAACTTTTTCGAGCATTTCGGCCGGAATAGCCCGAATTTCTTCGGAAATGTTGTCTTCCAAAGCTGGAATAGTTGCTGGCTTATTTCTGTAGACTTTAGACTTGACGTAGCCCCACAAAAAATAGTCTAAAGGCGTTAAATCGCATGATCTTGGTGGCCAACTTACGGGTCCATTTCTTGAGATGAATTGTTGTCCGAAGTTTTCCCTCAAAATGGCCATAGAATCGCGAGCTGTGTGGCATGTAGCGCCATCTTGTTGAAACCACATGTCAACCAAGTTCAGTTCTTCCATTTTTGGCAACAAAAAGTTTGTTAGCATCGAACGATAGCGATCGCCATTCACCGTAACGTTGCGTCCAACAGCATCTTTGAAAAATACGGTCCAATGATTCCACCAGCGTACAAACCACACCAAACAGTGCATTTTTCGGGATGCATGGGCAGTTCTTGAACGGCTTCTGGTTGCTCTTCACCCCAAATGCGGCAATTTTGCTTATTTACGTAGCCATTCAACCAGAAATGAGCCTCATCGCTCATCGGACGTAAAGCGCGAAACACATTTCGAACCGAACACTGATTTTGGTAATAAAATTCAATGATTTGCAAGCGTTGCTCGTTAGCAAGTCTATTCATGATGAAATGTCAAAGCATACTGAGCATCTTTCTCTTTGACACCATGTCTGAAATCCCACGTGATCTGTCAAATACTAATGCATGAAAATCCTAACCTCAAAAAAATCACCCTATATTATAAGTAACACAATAGTAATACAAATTCAACAAAACTATAAATTGCATTATTTGGACCTTTGTAATACTAAGCAAACCAAAATTTATTTTAATTTTAAGCTAAAAATTCACTAACCTGCTGTTGTTGTAAACTTTAAGCGTGAACCAAGCAGCATCCAACATCTAAAAACATAATTAAGGCAGCATAAATAGCAATAGTTGTTGTTGCAGGCTGCGATGACGTTTTAAAAGATGAAATCAAACACTTGCACATTATTATTCCCATTTTCGTGGCTTTAAAGTTTTTTAAATAACAAAAACTTATTAATACATTTCCTACACAACACTTTTTCACACAAAAATATTAAAATTTTAACAAATTACTTTAACACTTTATATTATCAAAAGACAAATACTAGCACTAATTATCAGAAATTTCCGTTTCGCGTTTGTTTTTTTGTTTTTTTTTTTGTAGAAACGTGCAGATTCATGCGTAAACGTGCAAACATTATTTTCGCTAAGCACTCCGCACATGCTTTCTTTGTTGCTGCGATTGTCCTGTAGAGCACTCATTTCCTATAAAGAAATAAACTATTACAATCTAGTTCAACTATTACAGATCTGTCTACTGTTCTACATACTTACACACATATGTACATACTACAAGCATGAGTAGTCGTTAAGCATCATTTGACTTGAATGGTGCTCCGCTGCCGTTTTAGGTTATAAACGAAGTTTGCTGTTTGCACAGTCTCATTTTTCTTAGATGATAAATTGCTACACACAATATTTTTAGATATTTCAAATTTCTTTGATGCCTCTGTCACCAATTATGAATTTATAAATGGTACAGACCACTGTTAGCTTCTGATTTACTTGTTGCCTGTAGTAGAGCTAACGTTTAACACTGGAAAATAGAAATAAATATTCATAAAATACATACATATCTACATGCATACATGAAATTTTATTAAATTATACTTTTAATTTTAGAATTTTGTTCACCCAACGGTTGTATGCATCACCTAAAACTAAGCGAGATAGATATATGGTTACCTATGTATATAAAGGGTGATTTTTTAAGAGCTTGATAACTTTTTTTTAAAAAAAAACGCATAAAATTTGCAAAATCTCATCGGTTCTTTATTTGAAACGTTAGATTGGTTCATGACATTTACTTTTTGAAGATAATTTCATTTAAATGTTGACCGCGGCTGCGTCTTAGGTGGTCCATTCGGAAAGTCCAATTTTGGGCAACTTTTTCGAGCATTTCGGCCGGAATAGCCCGAATTTCTTCGGAAATGTTGTCTTCCAAAGCTGGAATAGTTGCTGGCTTATTTCTGTAGACTTTAGACTTGACGTAGCCCCACAAAAAATAGTCTAAAGGCGTTAAATCGCATGATCTTGGTGGCCAACTTACGGGTCCATTTCTTGAGATGAATTGTTGTCCGAAGTTTTCCCTCAAAATGGCCATAGAATCGCGAGCTGTGTGGCATGTAGCGCCATCTTGTTGAAACCACATGTCAACCAAGTTCAGTTCTTCCATTTTTGGCAACAAAAAGTTTGTTAGCATCGAACGATAGCGATCGCCATTCACCGTAACGTTGCGTCCAACAGCATCTTTGAAAAAATACGGTCCAATGATTCCACCAGCGTACAAACCACACCAAACAGTGCATTTTTCGGGATGCATGGGCAGTTCTTGAACGGCTTCTGGTTGCTCTTCACCCCAAATGCGGCAATTTTGCTTATTTACGTAGCCATTCAACCAGAAATGAGCCTCATCGCTCATCGGACGTAAAGCGCGAAACACATTTCGAACCGAACACTGATTTTGGTAATAAAATTCAATGATTTGCAAGCGTTGCTCGTTAGCAAGTCTATTCATGATGAAATGTCAAAGCATACTGAGCATCTTTCTCTTTGACACCATGTCTGAAATCCCACGTGATCTGTCAAATACTAATGCATGAAAATCCTAACCTCAAAAAAATCACCCTATATATAATGAGAGAACGTATTTTATAACAGTATATCTTTGTGCCTAAAATAGATAAATTTGAGCGAAAACTTGGACCCTATATAACTAATATCAGGATTTTTGAACATTCGACTGTCTTTAATCCATATGAGTTACATATATTATACATAGTATACTATGTATATGTATATATAAAATTTCTTGGACTTCGATGCTCTGGCTGATGTTTTACACCTTAAAATATTTCCCTGGCTTTGATTCTAGGAAGTTGCAAGAGCATATAATGTTCGAACTTATCCCTTCTTTACTTGTTTAATATAAAATACTATATATTTTTCACTTTGGCTTATTTTTTTATTATTATTATTTTTTTTTTTTTTTTATTTAAGTTTTTAATTATTGTTATTTGTTTCTATTTTTGGTTTCCTAATATAATGGTCACTACTGTTATGTCCGTAAGCTAGTATTCTCACAGCCAGAATTGTTAATGGCCGATAATAAGCCGGATAATGTAAATGTCTTATGTTCTCTGGCTAAACACCATAGTCTGACAGAAAATGTTAATCAAAAGTGATAGTAACAGCAATAATGTGACTGCGCAGCTTTAAAATTGTGCAAACGCTCTCAGCGACAATTATGAGAGAATATGCTGCGTACGCTTCTAATGCAATTTCCATCTACGCGGATGCTTAGCTAAAAGGAACTAAAGATAATGGCGGCGGAAATAGGAGGAGGCAACTGATGATAGAGTATACCAACGACATCTACTATTGGCAACTAGAAGGATCTTAAGCGTTCCATGTGGCTGCGCAACTGTTAAACTTTTGCAAGCACTAGTAGTTATGTACAAAGCTATGTAAATGTATACACATTCATACACACGACTGTGTGCGAGCAGGGCCAACGCCGTATTTTAATAGAATTTTATCAATTTTAGTATTTTTCAACGGGACTTACCTTAATTAATGCTGTAGAGCGCATTCTGCTTCCCATATTGGTGCCCCTACGTACATCTAAATATAGGGTGATTTTTTAAGAGCTTGATAACTTTTTTAAAAAAAAAAACGCATAAAATTTGCAAAATCTCATCGGTTCTTTATTTGAAACGTTAGATTGGTTCATGACATTTACTTTTTGAAGATAATTTCATTTAAATGTTGACCGCGGCTGCGTCTTAGGTGGTCCATTCGGAAAGTCCAATTTTGGGCAACTTTTTCGAGCATTTCGGCCGGAATAGCCCGAATTTCTTCGGAAATGTTGTCTTCCAAAGCTGGAATAGTTGCTGGCTTATTTCTGTAGACTTTAGACTTGACGTAGCCCCACAAAAAATAGTCTAAAGGCGTTAAATCGCATGATCTTGGTGGCCAACTTACGGGTCCATTTCTTGAGATGAATTGTTGTCCGAAGTTTTCCCTCAAAATGGCCATAGAATCGCGAGCTGTGTGGCATGTAGCGCCATCTTGTTGAAACCACATGTCAACCAAGTTCAGTTCTTCCATTTTTGGCAACAAAAAGTTTGTTAGCATCGAACGATAGCGATCGCCATTCACCGTAACGTTGCGTCCAACAGCATCTTTGAAAAAATACGGTCCAATGATTCCACCAGCGTACAAACCACACCAAACAGTGCATTTTTCGGGATGCATGGGCAGTTCTTGAACGGCTTCTGGTTGCTCTTCACCCCAAATGCGGCAATTTTGCTTATTTACGTAGCCATTCAACCAGAAATGAGCCTCATCGCTCATCGGACACGGACGCGAAACACATTTCGAACCGAACACTGATTTTGGTAATAAAATTCAATGATTTGCAAGCGTTGCTCGTTAGTAAGTCTATTCATGATGAAATGTCAAAGCATACTGAGCATCTTTCTCTTTGACACCATGTCTGACATCCCACGTGATCTGTCAAATACTACTGCATGAAAATCCTAACCTCAAAAAAATCACCCTTTACATTTAATATACACCTTCTGGCAGTACGCCATTTGCTTCTACTGCCACAAATCACTATAGAATCATATAATACACAGCTAATAACGCCCGCTCAAACTTTACACTTTTAAACGATTAAAATCCCGAACTACCCTAACTATTACCCAATTTACATAAAACACTATAAATTGCAGCTTTAATAGCTAAAATAATTGCACTTTTCACCGAGCTGCTGCAAAATCCACCCACGCAAGCGAGAATCTACGAAAGGTGTATTTGAAATGGCGGCGGAAACGAAGAACGACGAATGATATTCGAGCTGTCAAAAAGGAAGCGACACAGAAGAAATTCAGTAACTAGCACAGGGTAGCATTCAAAGTACTTTTAAAAACTTGGATATGTAAAATATATATAATTTCAAGTGGCTTTCGTACGCCTGGCATGTTATTTAGATTATTTTAAACAAATAGCAATCACACTTATGATTTTTTCTGTATAATGTCTAGATAATTTTCAATAGGCAGACTGTTGTCAGCTGATGGCTCTACACTTTATAAAATGCCACCCTCTGTTGGTAGTAGATTGAAGAAGGATCACCACAAAGCAGAATACCGCTTAGTTACCCATCAATGCTACTGGTTATTTCTGTTAATGTTTTTATATGTTTCTTAAGGCCGAATTTCTATTTCTAACCGAACATGAAGCTTATATGTAGTTTATACATATATAAACTGTTGTCAACAGATGTTCCAACATACTATTAAATACCACTCTCTGTTGGTAGTTTGTTTGAAGAAAGATCAACGCAATCCAGCTGGCGTTTAAATTAACTATTAACTGACCATATACTTCTATTAAAATTTCTGTGAGTTACTTAGGCTGAATTCTAACCGGAATTCTTATGTTCCAATATGTCAACGGTCATCGTTTTTCTCTCGTAGAAGCAGGATCCTCGCCAACCAGCCATCAGTTAAATTGCCAGTTAACTACCTAAAGGCGCTACTAGATACATCTGTTAAAGTCATATGAGTTTATGGTCGAAAGCTATATTAAAAGAGATAAATTTCAGGTTTACTACATGGAATACCACCGTTCTTTATTATTCCTCGTTTTTCAGCGAAATAAACAAATATAATAACATCTATGCATTATATAATTTCAAAGAGTAATATGTGCGCCATCTGTAGTTCAAAAATATTTGCGAACCCTGTAGTTTCAGGTGATCTACTACAGTCACTACAGAAGCCACTTCAATTTAGAAGTTTGATTGTCATCGGTCGTTCATAATTTCCGCCGCCATCTCGAACATTCGTATCCTTATATCGCGTTCGTGTAAGTGGCTTATGCAGCCGTTCGGTGAAAAGTGAAATCAGTTTAGGAATTAAAGCTGCAATTCAGTAGTTTTTAGTAGAATTAGCCAGAAGTTCAACAATTTAATCGTTTTGAAGTAAAAGAAGTAATCGGGCGTTGTTATTTGTGTAGTAAAAGTGGAAGTGAAAATAAGTTAGTGCAAGAGCTGAGTGAGTGAGTGCAAAAGCTGAGCGCGGAGCGTCGGCGCAAGCAGTGCTCTCGGTCAGTGGTTGTGCATAAAATGTTATGTTAGTGTTAATCGTGTTATGTTAATGTAAATAAAATGTTAGAAGTAGGGAAAAAAGTTAAGTGTAGGGAAGTGTATCAATTTATTGGAGTAAATGCGAAACGAAGTAAAATAAAAAGCGGTAAGTGCTTATAAAACATTAAATTATTTACTTCATGGTATACTAATTTATGCAAAAATGTGCCTTTTAAACGCAAATTATAGCACATCTATTTAAAATTAAAGTTTCATTTACATCTTGAATACATGTACATGTACATACATACATATGTACATATATAAGCTATCCAAAGCATGTGTAAAATGTAAAAGATGTTGTTGCCACACACTTCACACATTACTTCTGTTGTGCTTTGCTGTTAACCAACATTCATGCTGTAATTAACATGGAATATTTACATATGGCACTGAATGTAATTAACATTCTGTTTTACTATAGAATAATATTTTGTCAAAAAAGCCTTGCGGTATTTTCGCTAGTTGGCGCTGAAGGCACGTAGTTCTAGTTTTATTCGTCGCATCGGGTCATGCTATACCTTTTTGGAAAGCTCATTTCACGCGCTAACACGTGTTTGATTGATTGATTGTCGTTTCTTTTAAGTCGTTCGCGAGTTATAGCGTCGCAAACATGGAGCAAAATAAAGAGAAAATACGGCATATTTTACAGTACTACTACGATAAAGGCAAAAATGCATCTCAAGCCGCCAATAAAATTTGTGCAGTTTATGGACCCGATACAGTTTCCATTTCCACCGCACAACGATGGTTTCAACGTTTTCGTTCTGGTGTAGAGGTGGTCGAAGATGCGACACGCTCCACAAGGCCTGTCGTCAAAAATTGCGATAAAATCGCTGAATTGGTCGAAAGAGACCTTCATAGTAGTCATCAAACCGTTATAAACCATTTGAAGAAGCTTGGAGTCACTAAGAAGCTCGATGTATGGGTGCCACACGAATTGATTCAATAAAAATGCCGCAAGACTTTTTTGACAAACAAATATAATGCGGTCGTAAAGCGGATTTCGATTTATGGCGTTCAACTGTGGGGTACGACCCGTGCAACTAATATTTATATAAGTCAAGGGGTCCAATCAAAAATGCTTAGAACTATTACTTGCTTTGGTACATGCGTAATGAAAATATCCATAAAGATCTTGGTATCCCTATGGTAAACAAAGAAGTAGTGGATAACAGAATGAAATATATATCTAAATTTCGAGATTACCCGAACCCATTGGCCAATGCTTTACAATCATGCGATTAAACACGCCTAAAATGAAGGATTTTGAAACAAAACGCAGTTCCAATACTTAAATAAAGAACTATTGAAAGAAAGAACCTGAACAGGTTAAGTTTGCCACAACCTTTGGGGCTAAAACTCTATGAGCTGAGGTAGCCATGTCCATCTTTCTATCTGTCCGTCCATCCATTTGTTTCTATCTACGCTAACTAGTTCCTCGGGGTTTGAGATACCGATCTAAAAATTTATACGAACTGATCTATAAAAATTAAGTATTTGTTTGAAAATATTTTTTTTATTTAACTATTAAAATATTTTCAATGGTTTTTTAATAAAATTATAAATTTCCGAAAATTTACTAATATATCTTTTAATTTAACTAAGTTTAGTGAAAAAATTAGTTACTCCTCGCAATGACATCCACAACTGAATTCAATTAATTGGCTGATCTCGCAACTACACCTACAAATTATCTTATATGCTCATACCAAGCTGTAAGTAAATCCAAAAATTATTAAGCTGAACGAAATTAGTTTAGAATTGCGTTTAATTAAATCTAAAGCCAAGTAATTAAATTTAATTAATATACTAAAATTAAAACCAAAACAAATAAGTTTGTCTTGCTATATATGTATGTATATATGGCTTATGCAAAAACATTCAAAATTCAATTGGTTAAATGCGAGAGTACTGATTTATATATTAAAGAAGAATCTAATATTAACGATAATTTAATATATGTTAGATATATGTATGTATGTACCATTATATTGAAAAATTTACTTTGCATAACGAAAATATTTTATTTAAAGAGAAAATTCATTGACATTGCTTCAAAATACTCTTAATTTTTATTCAATATTAGCCCGATCATATTACATTTAATGAAAATATGTATTAAAATAATAATTCATATTTGGATTTTTCGAATAATTTTAAAAATTTTCAACAATCATACTTCAGCTAAAGTACACCCAAACGAAATGTAAGCAGATATATTAGTTTTTATATTTCATTTGACGTCCAAAAATATTAAAATTACAAGCGTGTAAGTAAGAATATTTATGCTGCTAAAGGGTTCTGTTTATGGTTTAGTCGAATATTTATTTCATACAAATATTAGTATAAGTGGGTAGTATTTAAAATATATTGATTAAATTCTTATATTTGGCAAAAAAAATTATGCATAAATCTTTAAGCGAATTTGGTAATATTAAATATTTATTTTATCTATATATTTTTAAAACCATTTTATGAACTGAATTTTTAAGGATTAAAAATTGTTTATCCGGCAAACTTCAAGCCCTTTGAAAAAAGTTGTACATTGTAACAAAAACGTGATAAAAATTTGTAAATAAAACGCAAAATATTTAGTTATTCATTAATATTTATTTCATCGCCTTCAATGTAATCCCCACCAGATGTTATACACTTATGTCAACGATTTTTCCAGTCCTCGAAACACTTTTCATAAGCACTTTTTGTGATGACCTTCAGCTTCCTAAGCAAATTTTGTTTTCTCTCTTCGATCAACTGAAAACGTGTTCCACACAACGTCAGTTTCTGTTTGGGGAACAAAAAAAAAATCACACGGAGCCAAATCTGGTGAATACGGTGGATGACCGGTGTTATTCCCTACGTTTTTGGCTTTAAATTTGGTCACAATTGAGTCTCGATGCGATAATGCATTATAATCGCGTAAAATCCATGAATTGTTCTTAAACAATTCCGGCCGTTTTCGACGGATGTTTTCAAGCGTTCTGATGATTCTTCTTTGCAGTCAAACTCATAAACCCATATCTCATCTGCAGTTACAATGCTCTCCATGAATGTGGTATCGGAACTCGCACGATCAAGCATTTGAAAAAAATTCAGCTTTATCGGTACAAGTTGAGCAAGACTGCGTTTTATACTCAAAAATATCCACCAAAACCATTCGAATGGAGTTGGAAGAGAGGTAGAGCTCTCTTGTCATCTCTCTAACACTAGTTTGACGATTTTCAAGCACCATATCATTTACGTTTTTAATGTTTTCACAAGAGTTCGAAGGTCGTTTAGAACGTGGCATGTCTTCAGCGGTCTCCCAACCGTCTTTGAAGGCTTTCTACTACACATAGGTTTTGATAAAACATAATCACCTTAAGCCTTTTCCAATATAAAATTTGAGACAAATTCTTTGTTCGATATTTTTGTCATTGTAAAAATCGCAACGAATAAGTACTGAGGTGTATCGTTTTAAGCAACTGCTGTAAACAAAGTGGTCGACAGATCGCGCTCATATTTGTAATAGTAGTTAAGGACGGTCCGTTAACTTAGCAAAGTATATATTTTTGATATATTATTTACCCGAGGAATTTAAATTACAATTTCTTGGTACTTATTTGTCACAATGTAATACAACATTTTACCATATATGGTAATTCAAAAAAAAAAATTAATGTTGCGACATAGCATACATACATACTATTAAAATGGTATCAAATAGGAGGTATCTTCAACCATCTTTGCGGCTGCGTACAATATCTTTCTGCTAGCAACAGCTTGATATCTTTTAAAATATTTTCGGTATTTATTAAGGTATTAGCAGATTACTGATTCAGTAAAGTCTCGCACCTCGCAAAATGAGATCGGATTTCTCTATCTATATCTGTCTGAGTTCTATATACAAGAAGATTAAGGGGGCATTCTAGTCTAGAAGCATAAATTTCAGGTAATTTTAAAAGTGTCGTAAAAAAGGCAATTAATATTTTTACTATCCATCTTTTTTAATTAGATATTTGTTACTTTTGGAAGAGTAGAGAAAAAAATTAAAAACTAAAAAAGGTAAAAAATTTCAAAAGTTATGAGCTGACGAAGTGGGGGATCTCTAAAAATTGCCACATGACCATGCCCATGATTTCAACCTTCCTAGTTATCTGAAACCAAAAAGAAAAAAAGACTATTAATCTAGAATAATGTCGCAATGGCCGGAACTACGGAAAAGTGGGAAAAAATTTTTTTCACAAAATGGCGATTGCATAAAAAAAAGTTTTTTTGGAACACTTTTTCTGACTATTTCGAATTTTTTAAAAATAATAAAAATAAAAATTTGGGGCTGAGGCTAGTTCCAACCATAGACAAGAATATAAAGAAGACCCTATAAAAGTTTCAAGTAAATCGGTCCATTAGAACCTGAGAAACCGTGGGTATCGTTCCGAAAAAGTCAGTTTTGAGAAAAATGCGTTTAAAGTTTCGCGTTCAGGTCGAACCAGTTTGGATGCCGGGTCAGAAAAGTGCCTATATCTCCGAAAATAATTTAAATTTCTAGATTAGAATACCCCCTTAAGGCATTTCCAGCTCTCATTATAGGATAAGTAAAATCACAGATCTCCATAATTTCGCATCACGGGTTAAGTTACAGAAAATATGATTATTTCTGACTATCAGAGTCCATATTTATTGAGCTCTAATCTTTAAAAGGTTCGCGTACTATATAAATGTGACAGTTGCCGGATTATTATTTTGTGAATTATATTATTTTGAGTGAAGACACTTTTGTTCCTGGATAAAATGGAATTTCGTGCGTTGATAAAATAATGCGCTTAGAAGGGAAAAAAATCAGTTGTAGAAAAGGACGGAATTGCTGAAACGGTTGCGTTTACAAAAAAAAATAAAGGAATTTTTCACCGAGACTATGCACCTTGTCACAAGTCAGTGGTAAAACGACGGTAAAAATCCATGTATTGAGCTTTGAATTGTTTCCGCGTCCAGCGTATTTTCCAGATCTGAACTTTAGCGACTATTTCCTGTTCTCAGATCTCAAGAGAATGCTCGCTGGGAAGAAATTTTCGTCGACTGAAAAGGAGTTGGCCAAAACTGAGCTATCTTTAAAGCAAAGTAAAAATCGTACTACAAAAATAGTATAGAAAAGTTTGAGGGTCGCCATAATTGAAAAGGGTTTTCATATAGTCTCATAAAGTTACAATTTATAACGAACGAAACATAGCGTTGAGAATTGTAACTGGGTAAACTTACTTTTGTATGTAGCAATATGTTATGATAAGATGTGGGTCCCCTAAGTGTGTAAAACTTGATGGAAGCTACTTTGAATGAAAAAAGCGAATTATGCCAAAATAATGTATTTTACAGGGTCCGAAACTCGAAGTGTAACCAATTAAAAAAAATATAAATTCGGTTTTTATTTTATAATTGAATTATTTTTATTTATTTTAAAGTACAAAATGTGTGAAAATAATCATAAATTCAGGACCAATTCACTTTTGTTCGATATGACCACCTTTTGCCTTAACTATGGCTTTGAGACGGTCAAAAAACGAATCGCAAGCTGTCCGAATGTGACTTGCCGGTATTTTGGCCCACTTACGGACAATGGCTTTCTTCAACATCTCGAGACTGGTGAATTTTTTACTTCGGATCTTGCTCTCCAAAATGGCTCAGAGAGAATAATTTATTGGATTCGCACCTGGTGAATTCGAGAGCCATTGTGTGGTCGCAATGAAGTTGAGAACTTTGTTTTTCAGCCATTCTTGTTAGTAGGCCGGGGACTTTTCAATCGACCTGTTAGGTGCCCACAATTTAAAAATATTCCATCAGTATAAGTCCTTGTTTGAAAATTTTCCAAAGTAACTGAATATAACTGCGGAACACATGCTTCTGAAAAAGCACCCTATATTTGTCATATTTCCCTACCTTATAAGTGTTGTGCACATATTTTGGTATTCGCCAGCGTTTAAAATCATTTTTTTATTCATTTATAGTGCAAACCTCAATAAAGTTAATAATTTTCTTGTTCGCCCATTTGTTTTGAAGCATTTTTTATGCGAAATAAAAATTAATAAATCAACACCTTTGCTGACATTTATACCTGTCAAAATGAAATATAAACGCGCTGCTTTACAAATAAGAGCACTTAAATATCCCGTTAATATGCAAATACAAACACATACAAACAAACGTATTTACAATACACTGTGTGAGTGTATACGTGTGTGTAAGAGCGGAGTGTGTGTCCATATGATACATTTGCTATTTGAGGCAAACATTGTCGTAATAACTTTCCATGCAATATTGCAACATGCAATATTTAAAATTGGCAACACACACACGCACACACATGCGCATGCATGCAACACACCGCCGAACACACAGCAAAGAGAAAAGAAAATATTCATAAAAGTTTTTCGACAATTACAAATGATCTCAGTATTAACAACACAAAAAACCAACCAAAACAAAAATGTTTTGCATTCAACAACAGCCGCAAATCATAAACACACACACACGCATGCACTAAGCTGCACATACATACATACACAACTTGTAAGCAGGTGTATTTTGATATGGCTACATACATACATACATATGTACCTGAAGCATTGTATTGTGCTGTGCGTCAGGCGTCACGTACTCTACTGCGCAACAACAACAAGTGGTGCTGTTGGTTGGTGGGGGGTTGCGAAAAAACAGCGCAGCAAACAACAAAGCTATTAAAAAGTGTGCAGAAGCTCGCATAAAAATGCGAAAACAGGAAATGAGCAAGTGTAGTGAATGCAGCAAATGGCTGAAAAGTAATGGAAAATGGCTAAAACAAAGCGGAATGAAAAATGGACTGTGTACACGCGCCGACGCACCGCCGCCGCGGCAGCGACAACTTTTCAAATAATTTTAGTTCTTCGCCGTCTTCATGCTGTGTTGCAACACATTATGCCTTATAAAGTAGAACATACATATGTTTGTGCATGTGTACATAACTATTTATATGCAGGAACATGTGTTTTTTTCTTGTTTCTTTGTGCATTAGGGTGGGTCAAATGTATGAATATAAAAAAAAAAAACATAATAGGAGTCATATAAACCTAACGGAACAACGCGCGATGCAGGTATTAATAAAAAATAAGAAAAATATTATTCATAAATAGAAAAGTTTCCATACAAAAATTTGATTTTGTATGACAGCTATATAACTACTATAGTGGTCTGATGTGAATAATAATTTCTTTGGATACTTTAGCTTTCGGTTGGGTAATAATCCATGTCACATTTCTTGTAGAAATCTGGTCAAATAAAAAAGTTTATTTTCAATGTACTTGAATTGGATGAGTCAGTTTACATGGCAGCTATATGCTATAGTAATCCAATTTAATTAGTTTCTTCGGAGATTATGCCATTTCTATATACAATAAATCTTGCTAAACTTCCTGAAGAAATCTCGTAAAATAAAAAAATTTTCTTACAAAAACTTGCTTTTGATCATTCAGTTTGTATGGCAGCTATATGCTATAGTGATCTGATATCAATAATTTTTATAAATGTTATAGAGTTTTCTTACAGAATAACCTATATCAAATTTTGTTGATATATCTTTGCAAATAAAAAAGTTTCTCATACAAAAACTTGATTTTGATCATTCAGTTTGTATGGCAGCTATATGCTATAGTTAACCGATCTAAACAATTTCTTCGGAGATTACATTGTTGCCTTAGAAAATAATCTGTACCAAATTTGGTGAAGATACATTGTCAAATGTGAAAGTTATCCATACAAGAACTTGATTCCGATCGTTCAGTTTGTATGACAGCTATATGCTATAGTTAACCGATCTGATCAATTTCTTCGGAGATTATATTGTTACCTTAAGGACTAATCCATGCAAAATTTCGTGAAGATAGCACAAATACGAATGTTTTCCATACAAGCCCTTGACTACGATCGCTCAGTTTGTATGGTAGCTATATGCTACAGTTAACCGATCTGAACAATTTTCTCGGAGATTACATTTTTGCCCTAGAAAATAATATATACCAAATTTGGTGAAGATACATTGTCAAATGTGAAAGTTTTCCATATAAGAACTTGATTCCGATCGTTCAGTTTACATGGCAGCTATATGCTATAGTGATCCGATAACAGCAGTTCCGACAAATGAGTAGCTTCTTGGGTAGGAAAGAACGTGTGCGAAATTTCAGAACGATATCTTAGAAACTGTGGAACTAGTTCGCATACATACACACAAAAGGATACACAGACGGACAGCAATAAATCGTCTAAGTTCGTCTTGGTGATCATTTATATACAAATTTTATAAAGTCTCTAACTTTTCTCTCTGTACATATTTTATAGGCTTTCTGACGTTTCCTTCTGTGTGCGACTAAGTTAAGATCTATTAATTAAACGGCATCACTAATAAAATCTGAAATTCCCTCAATGAAAACCCAAATCAGTTCTATCTAAGAAATCAGCTTTACTTCCGCAATAAAAAGTCTTAACTATTTCCCTGCAATCGAACTTAAATCTCCATGCCGTCAGTGCTAATTTTCATTATTTACCTCTATTCACTTATGGAGTTCTACTAGTCTTCGGGAGAGTCTTCAAAACAAAAAACCAAAATTAATAACTAGATCCCTGCTTATTAACGCTTAGTGTATTTGATACTACTTACTACATCTTAAACTACATTCAATATAAGTTGCAAATTATAATTTAATTCTTATTTAAATATACTCACATTAAGGACATCCCTAGTTATATTACTAGAATATGTTTTTAAAAACATCTGTAATAAAATATTGCAAAAAAATTACAAAAAAATTATTTTAAAATTTTTGTTAGAGATTTGCCCAAATAAAACTCGAACACACTCTGTTTCCCAGTATACGGCTTAATCTTTTCAAGATATTTGTACTCCAATTAGTAAATCCAGATTTATTTGGGTACTTACCATCTATAGAGTATAAAGCTGACAGGGAAGTTTTCCTTACAAAGAGTAATCTATTTCGAGGTTTCCAATGGTAACTGGCGAATGATACGCGTGTTGTTTTGTTCCAAGGCCTGAATCGAAGAGGGATTTTCGCATAGACTTTAGATTTTACATTCCCATACAGGAAAAAGTCTAACGGTGTGATATCCCAGCATCTTGGTGGCAAATCGACCGGCCCAAAACAGGAAATTAACTGCTCTCCGAAGTGTTCTCTCAATAAATCCATTGACTGATGGAATGTGTGGGAAGTGGCGCCGTCGTGCGGAAACCACATATCGCTAAAATAACGAGCTTTAATTTTAGGCATCAAATAGTCGGTTACCATGGCGCGATAATGGTCACTAGGGTGGGTCGATTCCGGACTTTTTTCGATTCGGGATTTCTAATAGTGCGGAAAAGTTGCCTTAGTACTTCTTGATTCCAATGCAACTTTTTGTTTTGAGATCGGATTGCGTCTTCAACCCCAACTCCGGTCTTGAAATTTCGGAAATTCGCCTAAAATCGTGAAATTGTCTACCTAGCGCCTGAAATACGCATCTCATGGCAAAATGTATAAAACAAAAGTTATTTGTCACGTCATTTACTACCGAAATGGTTTATTTGATCATGGCCGTAGGACGAACCGTTCCCGAGGTACGAGCGAAAATGCGGCGCGCCGCTCTCAGCTGCATTATTTTTGATGACATATTCCACCGGCTCACAAACCACACTGAATGAAATTACAACTCTTTGTTCTCTTCAGGTTACTATTCGTCGCAAATGCAGTATTTTGCTTGTTTGCATCCCATCGAGCCAGAAATTGGCCTCATCGCTGAATGAAACTTGGCTCGAAACGTCGGATCTGGGAACTTCTCAAGAGCCTATGTATACGTCGTAAAGCGAAGCGATGACGCTTGTTAAGGTCGAGAGGCTACAGTTCTTGCATAAGCTGTACCTTTTTCGCTTTCAATTTATGATTTAGACGTAAAATGCGTCAATTCGTTCCATACGTCAGTCCGAGTTGCTGCGAACGGCGCCAAGTCGACCCTCCACGATCTTCGTGTACACTCTCCGCTAGTAGGCCGATTATATTGAGCATAAGCTGAGCGAAATGCGCGAAACACATTCTTTACAGAAAGTGAATTTTGGTTATAAAGCTATAGCCATAATGTTTTAAAATTTTATATCAGTAAAAGGATCAATAAAATATTTGTTCAGGGCTATATGGTCGAGGAGAAACTCGTCATATCTATGACATACAAACAAACAAAATTCCTAAGGCTGAAAAATAACCTTCACGTTGGTATGTTAATTTTGGTTGGAGGGAAGGTTATCATTGCTAAAAAGCTTATTAAAGGGACGTGAACTCAGCATATAAAATAAACCCCACCATAATTTCACCAAACTTTTACCAAACACTTTTAAAAATTCGTCTTGTAGAAAATCAATATTATACAGTAACTAAAACACTTTTTGTACTCCTCAATTCATCTTATCGAAGCAAAAAAGTACTTTCCACATATTCAAAACTTGAAAACTCTTCCTTGTTGTTTCAAGCTGAGGATTTTTGAAGTCTTCGATTTTTTTTGTAAAATTTGTTTTTATACCCTGAACAGGGTATATTAAGTTTGTCACGAAGTTTGTAACACCCAGAAGGAATCGTCGGAGACCCTATAAAGTATATATATAAATGATCAGTATGTCAAGCTGAGTCGATTTAGCCATGTCCGTCTATCTGTCCGTCTGTCCGTCTGTCCGTCTGTCTGTATATATAGTCCCTCAGTTTTTAAGATATCGTTTTGAAATTTTGCAAACGTCATTTTCTCTTCAAGAAGCTGCACATTTGTCGGAACGGCCGATATCGGACTACTATAGCATATAGCTGCCATACAAACTGAACGATCGGAATCAAATTCTTATATGGAAAACTTTCACATTTGACAAGGTATATTCACGAAATTTGGTATATATTATTTTCTAAAGCAACAATGTAATCTCCGAGGAAATTGTTCAGATCGGTTAACTATAGCATATAGCTACCATACAAACTGAACGATCTGAATCAAGTTCTTGTATGGACAACTTTCACATTTGACAAGATATATTCATGAAATTTGGTATATACTATTTTCTAAGGCAACAATGTAATCTCCGGAGAAATTGTTCAGATCGGTTGACTATAGCTTCCATACAAATTGAACAAATAGTTACTAACAGAAATGCACCTGTGAAGGGTATTTAGCTTCGGTGCAACCGAAGTTAACGTTTTTTCTTGTTTTTTTTTTGTATTTGACATAGTTACCTTCAGGGGTGATATACTGATCCAACTTTTTTTAGATCTTCTGCTTCAGAATAAGCTTCATTTTCGGTGATTACCTCTTCATTCGACGAAAATTTCTTACCAGCGAGCATTCTTTTGATACCTGAGCACAGCAAGTAGTCACCGCGGGCAAATCTAGAAAATACGGTGAATGCGGAAGCCATCCGAAGCCCAATTCATGGATTTCTGCCATCGGTTTCACTCAGCTCGTCTTTGGTTTTGATTAAAAGTTGTCCCGCCCGGCATCCATTTTGCACATAACTTTCTCATATCCAAATATTCGTGTGTGATATGATGTAGACGTTATTTTCATATCTTTGTTGTACCCTGCTATCTTGAACAACTTCACCTTACGTTCGTCTAAAAGCATTTTGTGGACTGTTTTGATGTTTTCGTCGGTAACAACCTCTTTTAGGTGTTCAATGCGTTCACCGTCGGTCGTTCGGTGCTCATTTCACAATGTTTTAGCTTAGCACACCAATACTTTATGGTTGATGCTCCTGGGGCTGTGTCTGAAAGCTCATCAAAGAGTCAAAGTTTAGGTCAAACTGTACTTGTTTCCTTCAAAAATAAATATTTTGTCTTCATGCGAAATTCTTTTTTATGTTTTTTTCACAAAAACAAAATTTGCTTCTCACAAAATAATATATGGTAATGACAAAGTAATGGGCCGACAATTCTCAAATTTAAACATGAGTTTTTAGAAGGTTAGTTTTAACTTAAAATCATATGGATTTAGTTCTTGTAGCGTCGTATATGCCGTCAATTGAGTTGTTAGTTCTGTGTATCTAAATCTAAATTTATATCCAACACTGTACTCGCATGAATTTTGTATCATAATTTAACTTCGTTTGGTAAATTAAATTCAAGAAACGCATCTGTCAACGACTTTTGAAAGTTTTTATAATTGTATATATGCATATATATATGCAGTTTAAAGTTCAATTTATAATCCGTCACACTTTTCTTTAACTCAAAAGTTGCAGGTTTTTTAATGACTGTAGACACATTCGCATGATGCATTCATGCAAGAAAACTTTATAAGGGCCATGCTAATTATCAAACGATTTTCAACGCAAAACTGACATATGTATATATATATACTTATAGATATATGTGTATGTGTATGTAGATACACACATTTCCCATTATTTTGCACGTGACTGACAGCTCAGATCTTTGAAGGCGGTCCACTTGTCTAAGAAACCGGAAGCAAGCTAAGTGCACTAACCGCCTATCAGGCAGCGAAGCTGAGGCGTTCCAGCACACACATACACACATGCACATATAGTAAAAAGGGTACCTGAGTTACGAAACTACCCTGCAGGAATTTCGAGCTCGTAACACACCAACCAAAGTAAAATCGAAGTGCTTCGAGTTCATATAGAGAGAAGGCGCTCAGGAGAACAAATGTACATGGCTGACACGGAAGGAGGAAGATAAATTACTAATTATATTATAACCCCACAGATAATAGATTTGAGAATGAGAAGGCTCGGTTGACCGTAGATATCAGGTATTATATCTAGCTTTTACTCTATAAAGACAAATGAAGTCCTACAAGATGCTATCCTCCTCATACAACCTTGTTGAAGTTTATATCTGTATTGTCCTTACATCTTCCTTGTCGGCCAAGTTGCATTGTTTCTCGTGTTTAGTGTTTCACATGTGCTTGCATGTGTGTGTGTGTGTGTGCGTGAATAAGTAAAAGGTGAACAACACCTGTAAATTAAGAAACTTGAGGCATCTACTCATCGCATAGTCCTTCAACTTCAATGTTGCTGTCATGTCAAGTTACGAGTGCTTCCGCTCTCCCAACCGACGTCAAAGCCAGCATTGTGTTCGGCGCTCGCAAACTTTTCGCTCGACCATTTTCTTTTTATATCACGCCTTAATCACTGTCTGCTGACACTTCCTGCCATCGGAGACAATATTATATGTCAGTAGCAGTTGTTGCCAACTATTATTTCATTGGCTTCTGCGTATGTGTGTGTTCATACATATATTAATACTCGCATACTAGTACTACTCAATTACATAATTGGCTTGTATGCCTGTAAATACATATAGTATGTACTTTGTTTTTATATATTTGTAAGGAATATAGAATATTACTTGTTCGCCTATTATCTCTTTAAAGAAAACATATGAATGCTAATTAAATATCATTAGCGCGTCCTTTATACATATACATAATATTACTTATGGAAGTCGTCTGCTTTCGTGATGCAACTCCGGGCTTATTTTTGACGATGGATTACAAAACAAGACTTGGAGAATACAAGTGAAGTCAGATCCTTCTCCACCTGGTCCTTCCAACGGAGTGGAGATTTTCCTCTTCCTCTGCTTCCCCCGGCAGGTACTGCGTCGAATACTCCTAGAGCTTAAATTAACACTTTTAATTCGCTGAGCAATGTCAATGTCTTCGTATATTTCGTACAGCTCATGGTTCCATATGGGGAACCATAAATCTTCCCCAGAAATTTTCTCTCAAAAACTTTTAACGGCGACTCATTAGAATCTGTCATCGTCCATGCCTCTGAACCAGGATGGGAACGTAGTTTGGTTTTTGTACGTCAATACATAAGGAACTTTACTTCTCAATTTTACTTAGTCCGAAGTAACACCTGTTGGCTAGAGTTATTCTGCGTTGAATTTCGAGGCTAACATTGTTGTATCTGTTAATACTGCTTCTAGTTGCTGATTTTCCAAGCTTAAAGCCCCACTGATAAGGTCCAATCATCTTTAATTTTTCACGCAACAAGCTCAATATCCACGGTAGCTTTCCCAGCTTATGGAGTCTCCCTTTTTGTGGATTAGGCAGAGCGCACTTAAATTTCAATCGTCGAACAAGCTTTTGTCCGACCATATTCTACAAAGAAGCTGATGCATGCTCCTTATCAGTTCTTCATCGTCAAATTTGAATAGTTCGGCCGGCAATCCATCGACCCTCGCCGCTTCGTTGCTCTTCAGACGGGAAATTGCTATTCGATATATGTTAAAGTTATAATTCTCAATTTATTCTTCAAAATTTAAGTCTTAACCCTTGGCCCCAATACACTTGTACCAATGTTTTTTTCCAATCCTCGAAACAGTTCTTAAGATCAATTTACGTCAATGCGCCTAGCGATTCACGTTTAATGTCTTCAGTAGACTCAGAACGGTATGCCCCGAGCGGTAGTTTCAATTTGCTGAATAGCCAAAAGTCACACGAAGCTTAGTCAAGCAAATATGATGGTTGCGGCACGATAATGGTTGAACTTTGGCAAAAAACTAACGATCAATGCAATATGCGAATTCCTTATTGGCAATTTGGTCGGTCGGAAAGAATTCGGAGTGCACCACACCTCGATAATCGAAGAGAACAGTTAAAATAACCTTGATTTTTGATCTGCTTTGACGGTTCTTTTTCGGCTTCGGCTCAACTTTGCCACGATATTGGGCCGATTTATCGTCTGTTTAAGGTTGTAAGCATGGATCCAAGACTCATTGCCAGTAATAACATGTTTCACGACATCCTGGTATTCAGAATTGAACTTCTTTGTTCAATAACTTCACTAATCGTAAAATTCGCCGAGTACAGAGAACTGACACATAAATGCAGTCCACTGTTAAACTGCTAACTAGTGCAGATTCTAACTTTTCCTTATGTTTAGGAACCGAGGACAATGAACAACGTCCACATCGAACAATACGGACTGACGTCATTTTAAAATTTGTATAGGTAGCCACTGAAGCACCCATGTCCGCTTAATATTTGGGTAAGGTGGAAATCCAGGTTCCCATGTTGTCTACTTATCCACGTATGGATGTCAGGTATAAGTCTGTGGGTCCACCGTCCTTCAGTTGAGGTTTACCACCGTTGCTGCCATATATAATAGTTATGCTCTTCTTTCTCTCTTCTCTCTTTTGGATTTCTGTAATTGGCGCTGATGGTTCATATAATCCCATGAACTCGTCTCCCTGGATGCCTATGTGCGGAATACTAGATATTACTTCAGCTGCTTTGCGGGATATAGTTCGGAAAGCATTTGTTACTATTATTGCTGTGAGTCTATGCACCGCATTTATTTATCCGCCATACGCTTTTATGTCCATTGTCAGAATCCGTACTGGAGCTGTAACCGGCACTCGGATCTGCTATCTGTAAATTTCTGTATCTGCACTGGAATCTGCTATCTATAAATTTGCTGAATGATAGTTCGGAGTATTGTTCACAAGTGTACAAAAGCGTTTTGCCAAAAGTGAATGCAAAAAAAAGTGATCAGCGATGGAATTCAAACGTAATAGTGTGATTGCTTTATATTTAGCTGGAAAATCACAGCCAACAATTGTTCGTGAGCTCAAACACCTTAATGTGTATAAAGTTTTTGTTTATCGCACCATCACTCGTTACAATGATACCGGTAGCATCGCAAAACGCCATGGAGGTGGTCATCAAAAGACTGCAACGTCACGTGAGATGGTTCGGAAAGTGAAGAAGCGACTTGAGCGAAATCCACGACGAAGTGCCAATCAAATGGTTAAAGAACTGAAAATATCCGACCGCAGCATCCGACGCATATTGAAAAATGAGCTCAAGGTCACGTCTTACAAGTTCCAAAAGGCCCATGATCTCACGCCCAGGCAGTAACAAGTAAGACTTGAGAGAGCGAAGCAGGCCGAAGCAAGGCCGAAAGCAGTCAAATTCCGAACATTGTGTTTTTGGACGAAGAAAGTTTTCCAATTGAGCAGTTCGGAAACTCTCAAAACGATTGGGTTTACTTGACCGACCGTTCATACGAGAATCTAAGTCATCGGTTGGTCACCAAGAGGTAGCACCCGCCACAAATAATGGTTTGGGTCGCTGTCACCGCAGTTGGGCGCTCTCCAAGTGTTTTCATCGAGCCTGGCGTCAAAGTAAATGCGACATATTATCGGGAAAGTGTTCTGGAAGCTGCTTGGAAGCCGTGGGTAAAAAAAAATTTCGGTTGCAAACCATGGACGCTTCAACAAGACTCAGCACCGTCTCACAAAGCGCGAGTGAACCAAGAGTGGCTGAAAAAACGTTACGAACTTCATTACGACCACACAATGGCTCTTGAATTCATCAGATGCGAATGCAATGGATTATTCTCTCTGAGCCATTTTGGAGAGCAAAGTCCGAAGTAAAAAATACACCAGTCTCGAGATGCTGAAGAAAGCCATTGTCCGTGAGTAGGCCAAAATACCGGCAATTCATATTCGGGCAGCTTGCGATTCGTTTTTTGACCGTCTCAAGGCCGTAGTTAAGGCAAAAGGTGGTCATATCGAGCAAAAGTGTATTGGTCCTGAGTTTATGATTATTTTCACACATTTTGTACTTAAAAATAAATAAAAATAATTTTCCAAACTGAATTTATGGCTTTTTAATTGGTTCCAGTACCGGACCCTGTAGTATTACTGAGCTCATCGCTTTTGTGATTAGAAGTCGATGGCTGGAGGGCATATCCCAATAAGGCATTATTATTAATTTGGAGTAGATATTTAGTATCAATTAGAATAAGTGATACACTGTGTGGCAAGTTTAACTTAGATATCTTTAATTTGGTTTTAATTGTAAATTTCAAATTCGGAATTCATATATTTAGATTAACTTAAGATGAAGCTTTAAGGGGATATTCTTCTACTCTAGAAATCAAATTTTGGACAGTTTTTTAAATTTTATTAAAAAAAAAAAAACCAAAAATAGTTTTAGTATCCATTTTTTTATGGTGTTTTGATTGATATCTTAAGAATACAGAAAAAAAATTTTACAAAAAAATATTAAAAATTAAAATAATTAGAGGGTGGGGGAGAGACAGGTGTAAAAAAAATGGCGCCTCCTGGTGACATTGATCTTGACTCTCCTGCTGGTCTGAAAAAAAAATCAAAAGAAATTCTTAATCAGTAAGGATGCTGTTATAGTCCGGGAACACGAAAAAATTTTTTTTTTTTTTTTTTTGAAAAATGGCGACTGCCTGAAAATAAAAATAATTTTTTACGCTTTTTTTTGAAATTCCTGAATTCTTTTAAATATTAAAAACAAAAACACGACGCTGGTAGGAACGATAAAGGATTATATAATGAAGGTTCACACAAAATTTCAAGTAAATCGCTTGTATAGAACTTGAGATAATGCCGGTACCATGTGGAAAAAGTAGTCTCGGGAAAAACGCGTTTAAAGTTTAGGAGACAGTTCTAGTGAACGCGGACGCCACCTCACAAAATCGGCTGTATCTCCGAAAATAAGTCGAATTTTGAAAAATCCTTCCAAGGTCATATTTTTGAAAGCCTTAACTTTAAATATATGAAAAAAAATCGAATTTTTCAACAGAATACTCCCTTACTCCCTGTCTCACAGTACATAATAATATGAGTATATACTTCATAAACCACAATTCTTTAAAACTACACAAAATTTATTAAATCGACAGGAAAATATCATAAATATTTTTGAATTCATTACCCGCCCTTATGTTTATAAATGTACACAGCCATATACATATATGTATGTATATAGTACTTAAATTCGAACTCTCCCACTTGCAATAATTTCTATTAAACAATATTGTCAAACTTCCCGCACCGCCTTCAAGTGTACGCAACGACTATCGACAGTCAGACGCACACACAAATAGCTGAGAACAAAAATCACAACTTTTCATGCGGCAAATGTTGCACGTGCGGCAACAGCGGTAACCCCTATTGTGACGATCATCAATTACGTAAATAAGTACGCAAATATTTTGTATATACATATGTATTCCTGTATATATATCAATATGCCCACTCGCAGTTGTTGCATGCAGCAAAAAAGGGGCATGCAACTTAGTGAATTTAACACCACAACCACCGTCACCGCCGCCACAGCCCATTCGATTTACCTTGGGCGTTCCGTTGCGGGGAAAACATTTTTCGAACATTTAACGCTGCATATAAATCAACCCTCGCCCTGTAACGGCGCATAAGTTTTAAAGTTGAGGGTGAATTTTCTCACAATGAAACCCTTCAATTTCAATTTCATTCAAGCGAAATTTATGGAATGAGTCCAATGTTGGCGGCGCTCAAACAATATTTGTAATTTCTTGCAACTGTTGCACGCCGCCGTCGTTAAGCAGCTAAAGGCCGACAAACAAATCACACAACACCGCCAACGCCACCGAAACCACCACCACCACCACCCACCGGCTTAATGTCACTTTCGTTTTTTGCGTCCGTGTCAATGTCATTGTTGCAATATGACGCCTCTATTACACTCATTCTCATTTCGCTTGCGCCTTTGCAGCTTTGCTGGTGTTGTTGTGTACAAGTATTCGTATATGCGTGAGACGATTATGAACCCCATCGCCAGTCGTGGTGCTTATTTTGGTGCGGTCGATAGGGCTTCAGGCCGCAAACAAATGGTTACCAAAGCCTAAAATCTGTTCAATGACCTTCAAATTATCCCCGGGTTTGCACGGCTGGTGTGTATGAAATTCTATTAAGCATATGTGTGTGTATGTAAACTAATATAAGGGTATGTAACTGTTAGCAAAACTATTAATATATGTAAACATATATAGTTGTTGCTATGAAATTGCTTTCTTAAATGTTCTATATGTGTCTGTAGACAATAATTAAGACCTTCCACCGCACAGCGTATCCAATTTTGGTCAGTTTTAGCGCACCAACTTCAATTATCAGTGGAAATCGCCAGATGTTAAAGTCGCTTGAGCTCTTAAGTCACTCTTTCGCACCCGTTAAACTCGGAGTTTACCAATAACTGACACCTACATCTGTCGTGTGGAAGAAAATTAGTGTGAAAATTGAAGATAAATCTTATTTAATGATTTAAGTATATCCCGAAGGGTAGGTGATTGGAATGGTAACTAACGGTATATTGGTTTTCTTCAATCCAAAGAAAATGAAAAAAGGTGAAAGTGAGTTTGATTTGTGCTGCTAATTGTGAACATCGCTGTTATACCCCTCTCCTTGAATAAATTTTGTCCAGAAATTGAAAAAAATCTCTAATTTTTCGCTTCTTTCAAAATTGACTATGACTTTTTGTATGATATGTTGCCTATTGGTGGATATATAACGACATCTAGGCCTTTAAGAGCACATTGTGAAACCACTGTGACTAAAATTCCCTCACTCCACTGTGTCCTCTCTGAACCAGCTCCCTCTGTGCTCCTGGTAAAGTTCATCAATACAAAAATTTTATTTGTGCACCGAGACAATGTCGACAAACCATCCACAGATATTTACGACTATTTTTCTATACACAGCCTCTCTTTTTCTTCTTCCTTCTATCAGCTTCTATCAGGTTTTTCAATAATAGTAATATGATTTCTTAAAAGGAAAACACAAGAATTGTTAAGGAAATTCAAATGTATTTCATTTAGTGTGAGGAACTATCGATACAATTAAATTCTGAATATAACATTATACAAATGACCTCTACGACTTCTTTTGCAGAAACGAATTCGATGAGCCCAATTTCGATTACTTTTTCCATTATCATTTAGAGGTATTTTACCAATAGCGCTTTCCGATTTTAATTTTAAAGCTTGAGAAGAGTCTGGTTTATTGTTAAAAACCAATAACTTCACATAACTCCTCAAAAAGTAGTCTAATGATGTTAAATCGCTACTTCTTGGAGGCCATTCAATGACACACTTTCTTGAAATTATCGAATCTCCAAACCTTTCTCACAATAACTCGGTTGTTGCACATGCTGTGTGGCACGCAGTCCCGTCTTGTTGGAACCAGATGTTGCTAAGGTCAACTATTTTCAATTGTGGACACCGTTACATTGGTAACGATATATATGTATACCCATCTCCGTGGACTGTAACAGAAACATGGATCGATTATTCCACCAGACCAAAAACCACACCAAACTGTCAACTTAGATGAATGTTGTTCATGAAAAATTTGTGGATTTTCTTCGCAACAGAGACAGCAGTTTTGTTTATTTACCGCCCCACTCAGATGAAAGTGAGCCTCATCGGAGAAGATGATCATCTTTAAATATCGTTGTAGGCTTGCAAGATCAACAAACTCACGACGTTTCTGTTGGTTCAATGGCTTCAGTTCGAGAGTGAGAACAATTTTATATCCTATATTGAATTATTAAGAATAAATTAGTAACTAACTAACTCTTCTCTTCTTAAGAATGCAATGTTTTATCTACTCGTATTTGAGCTTAAGGGGGTATTCTACTCTAGAAATCAAATTTTGGACAGTTTTTTGAATTTTATTTAAAAAAAACCCAAAATATTTTTACTATACATATTTTTATGGTGTTTTATTGATATCTTAAGAACACAGAAAAAAAAATTACAAAAAAATATTAAAAATTAAAATAATTAGAGGGGGGGAGAGACAGGTGTAAAAAATACGGCGCATCCTGGTGACATTGACCCTGACTCTCCTGGTGGTCTGAAAAAAAAATCAAAAGAAATTCGTATTGAGTAAGGGTGCTGTTATAGTCCGGGAACACGAAAAAAAAAAATTGAAAAATGGCGACTGCCTGAAAATAAAAATCATTTTTTACGCTATTTTTTGAAATTCCTGAATTTTTTTAAAATATTAAAAACAAAAATTTTTACACGATGCTGGTAGGAACGATAAAGGATTATATAAAGAAGGTTCACACAAAATTTCAAGTTAATCGGTTGTATAGAACTTGAAATAATGCCGGTACCGTGTGGAAAAAAGTAGTTTCGAGAAAAACGCGTTTAAAGTTTAGGAGACAATTCTAGTGAACACGGACGCCACCTCACAAAATCGGCTGTATCTCCGAAAATAAGTCGAATTTTGAAAAATGCTTCCAAGGTCATATTTTTGTAAGTCTACGCTTTAAATATATGAAAAAAAATCGAATTTTTTAAAATTCTAGAGTAGAATACCTCCTTAATTTTCCATTGCCAAATTTGAAAGAAAAAACCAGATATTTTTGGTCCGATACTAATTATTGAGACTAAATTTAGTAATTTTGAACACGTAATTAATTTTTAAATTGCCTTATTAAACGGTCTATACATATATTATATATGAATGTGGCTTAAGATATATCAAAACGAAGTCTGTTTCATCAGAGATCATAATAAGATTACATAAAGACTAAAAACTTTTCATCTGAAATCAACGGGATGTGGGATGAATACATATTTTGAGATCCGAGTTTTACATGTAGAGTTGAATGTCTTATAAAAGTCTTTTACGACAAACAAAAAGGACCTCTCAACATGTAACTGTATTGTAAACAAGTAAGGAAGGACTAAGGTCGGGTAAAAATAACCATTTTATACGTTTGTAACTTGAAGGTATTCAAGACAGGGAAGTTCTCTGAGATTCATTAAGTCACCCCACATACAATCACCAATCATATGGAGTAAAGTCAACCGAATGTTCGAGAATCCTGGTAATAGTTATATGGAGTCTAGGTCAAGTTTTCAACCACAGATACATAGTGGGCACACAGTTACTCTGATAAGACTAAAACATGCTCTGTTATTTGTATTGAGATAGCTCAAATGTTAGCCGATATATGTGGTATAAAGTCGCCTGAAAGTTCAAAAAACGTTTTATTATGTATTTGGTATATGGGAGCTAAAGCGAAATATTATCCCGATTGACACACAGACAATACATTGGAGGCAAAGGATTATCCTTGAATTTCCATTATATAACTCAAACACTAACCGATATTTCATATTGATAGGTGCACCTTGTTATTGTGATCTCCGGCGTCAAATTTCAGTTCGGACAGTTGTCCGAAAGTGCCATCTTCAAGACCAGCCGTCCTACGAAGCCGAGAAATATGTTTACCAAGTTTAATTAAGATATCTTAAGTTACAGCTTGCGCTGACGGACGTGCGGACGGATAGATATTCATTCGGGCTTGAACTCATTTCTCCACATAAAACTCTATACCTAACTCGATTAATTTTAGGTGATATAAACAACCGTTATAACTAAATCATTATACTCCATAGCAACTATTGCATCATTATAGAAACTGCTGAAAGTTCAATAACTCTACAAAGATTGGCACAAAATACTTCTAAGGTTACTGTACCACATATGGCTCTTTTCTTCTTTTTTCTTTCTTTCTTATACATATGCTTTGCGAACACCGAATGATTTTTCTGATACGTAGTTCTTAACTACAATTCATTTACACCAATTATCTGTTGAACGGAAAAATAAAGGAGTAATTTCAATTTTAATTTTTACTGTCACAAGCAGACCAAAAACGAGTGTGACAAATGAGCCGTAATCTCTATTTCTATCATTCTTTGGAAAGATAGAAAAGTTTCCTTTGTCCAATGTGTTATCTGAGGGCATTTACTTTTAGATCCCAATATTCTAAGAAATGAAAGTAATGACAAGGCCTCATTTTACTTCACTCTCTAGTTTTTTGCTTATAGTCACATTTGAATTCTGCAGAATATGGAGACAAACACAAAAACCAACTTCAAATATGTTATTGTGCTTGTAATTATATTTGCTTTTGTTATTGCATCTTCAATGAACTTGATTACACAGCCGTATCTACAACTGAGACAGCAACAAAAAGGAAAGGAAGGAGGAGTGGTGGTGGGGTGTTTCATGTGAAAATTTCCATAATTAACTTATACAATATGTGGAATTGTAATATCCGAATGGATGATGGTCTGTAGGAAAAATGTGGTTAACGATTGTACAAAAAATAAAATTAAATTTAAAAATAAAATGGATTTAAAATTGACTGAGGTAATTAAGATCAAATCAGCTTAGCTAAAATAATTAGTAATAATGGACAAATGAAATGCGAAGTCTGAGGCAGACTTGCCAGCGTAAAAGACGACGATACACAAGTGCTAGAGGAAGAGAAAGAAACGGAAAGGAAGATCGCAAAGAAAATAAAGATACTGAAACTAAGCCGAAAAACAATAATAAAGCAAAAGAAGGATAAATGGGAAGAGCTACGAAAGGATATCAACAAAAACTCGTGGGTTCGCGGAGAGAAGATTGTAAAGAAGAAACTGGGCACGAAATAGTCCACCACCACAGAAATAAGTCCTGCACGACCCGAGAAAAGATTCCCTAGAGAATAAGCTAGAGGCCTCATTTTCACCTTTTTCGTTTGACGAAATAAGTAAGCACGTCTGCGAGCAGTTTAGAGGCCAAAAAAAAGCTCTTGTCTATAACAGGATACCACCGGATGTGCTAAAACTAAACGTCACGGAACGCCCGCACTTGTTTAATTCATGTACCATTTAATGCATGCTTGGACGAGGATATTTTATCAGAATTATGGAAGAGAGAGCGCCTGACCCTGATAAGTAAAGGCAAAGGAGATCCAGGAAAGCCTTTAGCCAAGAGTCCTCTATGCGTGCCAGATACAGCAGAAAAGCTACTAGAAAGATTAGTGCAACTCCGCATCATAGCCCCAATAAATAATGCTTGAGGCTAACCAGAGCGACAACATGATTTGAGAGGCAGGTCCACCATCGGAGCCTTTGAAGACGTCGTACGTGGCGTGGAGGAAGCTCGTCGGAAGTACAACTTCTCGAGGTTAGTAGTCTTCTTTACAACATACATGAAATACGCATTTAATAACAATACAATCGACGCATAAGAAAGTTGGTTCAAAATGCCACCCTACTTAATAAAAATAATATGAAGCTATCTTAAAGGCAGGGAACTACTGTACAACACAAATTACGGCCCTCAAAGAAAGAAAATCACATGGATGAAAATATAAACGTCGAAATGCCAGAAGACTGCTACCTCGTTGGCTACGTAGACGACATCACCGCCATCATTGCCGCTCGAATAGGCTCAAATCATAACATAAAAACATGCCCCTATCAAGATCTATAGCAAATACAGGAGGTTCACTCGCAAGCACGCGAACGTGAAACATAGACGGCAAGTATTCACTAAGGTGCAGAGAACAGCAGCGCTGAATGTTGCGTCGGTGTAGCGCCCCGTAGCGGCCTTATCCTAACAGATGTGCTCGCAAAAGAGAGTAGAAGACTCTGGTTAAGGAAGAAGCAAATACTTGAACTCTGTCAACATCGGTGGACAAGGAGTGCGAAGGAAGATGAACCGCCAAATTGATCAAAGTAATAGTGGTGTAATTCAGTAAAAAACATGACGAGGTGAGCTACTATCTAACACAAATGCTCTCCGACCACGGATACTTCCCTAAATGCCCGTACAACTTGGGAAAACAGAAAATTCTGCATGTATTTACCTAAACGAACCACTCGACGACGCAAACTAAGCCTTATTTAAGTACCATCGATTGAAAGAAGAAGGGATAACATTGGAAGACAAACTAAACCAACTAAATACGGAAAAACTAATAGAAAAAATTACAGCCTGCGGCAAAAATTGGCAGCAAATTGCCTCGTATGCGGAATACGTACTACGTTTTAACAAAAGGGATATGAAAGCGGACGCCCCTACCCCGCAGAAACTCAGTCACTATAAGGTGAGCCAAATAGCTCGATGTTGCCTACAAAATCGTTGGCATCCCAAAACGCAAGGAGAGTAAGAACTGATCCGCAAACGGGTGAATCTTGGAAACCTTGCTCTGAAGTAATGGGAAAGGGTCGTGGGACAAAGAAAAAAATCCATGGTAGAATAGGCTTACAGCCCAAAAAAAAAAATAATAATACTCAAAAAAAATAATAATTGCTCAATTTGCACTCAATCACACATTAATTGACCAATTTGTTAATTGAAGTATTGACTGGCTCTATGAGAAAGGTTAAGTTTACAAAAGGCTTATTTTTTTAGCCAATTAGATTTTAATAAGGCAATTAGTAATTGAATTAATGGTTCTTCACTTTAATTGTCCAATTTTCTGTCAACTAAAGACATAATTTTGATAATTAATTATAGGCTAATAATAATTAGATAATACTTAAGATTTAAACTAAATTTTCTTAATTAGTCAAATTGTATTCAAATTAATACTAATTGAGCAATTAGTTAATTATCGTAATATTTGGAAAAATTAGAAAAATTAAGATATCAATTACTTGACTTTTTGGCAACTAAATATTAATGGAACAGTTAGTTAATGAACTGTTATATGATAAATAGAATACAATTAAATACAAAACTTCTGAATATCTCGTTATTGTGTCATCAGGGTTGTGTTTGTGAAAGATCCGTACCACTTCATTAGATATGAAGCAATTTTACCACACAATACATATCCTAAATGTCTCAGTCTAATGTCTAAACCTAACTTCGCTTGTTTTTCTTTTATTAAAGGAATTTTTTTAAATTTCAACAAATTCAAAATTCTCTACAGGGAATCAAAATACACACAATCACTTACTGCATTATGGTATTGGTAAGTAAAAATTTACGTTACGTATCACGTTGGTGGATGGAAAAGTAAACTCAAAGAGATTTCAAAGCAACAGATAATGAAGACTTCACTTTCATCTAACTACGTCGACAGGCTGCTGGGCAACAACGCACAAAAAAGTGGAGGCTTAATTCAATTAATTCTAATTGAGCAAAATTGTCTGCTGCTGTTGTGGTTACTGATGTTGTAGTTTATGCTGTTCCGCTTTAATGCCGCAGTGACATGCATTCAATGTGGCAACATGAAGTCTCAGCAATCCTGCTGAGTGACCTATGAGTCGCACGATTTCAGCATATTTACGGCGTGCCGATGGGTATGAGGGGCGTGGCGAATGCTATTAGTTTATATTGCATAAACTAAGAGTTGAAAGTATGGGTTTTAAAGGTGGAGTAAACGTCAAAGAGTACGGGAAGTTGTAATTGCATCGACAGCAGGGTTAAAACGTCAATAAATCGTCCAATGTACGTAAACTTGATTATGGAATTGAAAATTGTTTGAAGAAAGCGAATTTATTGACATTTAAAGCTAAACTCAGCAATGAAGGCTGCCACAAATTGTAGTATTGCATCTTCCATACAGGGTTGTATACAAGTGCTCTTCATTTCGGGGCTACAATCCATCTTAATAGCCTGTTTGAAGCCTACTGAGCTTACCACTCGCAACACTATCACCCATCTTGAGGCATACCATTCATTATCGGATAATATTTGACCGAATAAACCACGTCTTCCACACAGTGAAGAAAATATAGCAGGCGTGAGGTGAGACTGTACACAAAGACCGTGGAGAGTAGATACAGCGCCATTATTCGCAATCAAAACCAACGTATGACACGACATGGCGCATTCTACTTAGAGATCTTAAATTAAGGGGGTATTCCGATCTAGGATTTTGAAAAAAAAAAATGTGAAAGTTTAGACTTTCAAAAGTATGACCTTGGAAGGATTTTTCAAAATTCGACTTATTTTCGGAGATACAGCCGATTTTGTGACGTGGCGTCCGTGTTCACTAGAATTGTCTCCTAAACTTTAAACGCGTTTTTCTCAAAACTACTTTTTTTGAGGTAGTTGACATGACATCTCACGTTCTGCTGAACCGATTTCTTTGAAATTTGGTATACTATATATCTGTTTTATACAATGATCTATCGTGTCTGCTTTGGGTTTCCAAAAATTTTGATTTGTAGTATTTTTAAAAAATTCGAAAAGGTCGAAAAAATGGCTAAAACTACAATCTTTTTCCAAGTCGACGCCATTTTGTTATTTGTTTTTTTGAAAATGGTCAACCCGATAACGACATCCTTACCAATGAAGAATGTTCTTGTTTTTTGTGTTTTACATTTCTACAAGGGGTTGAAATCACGTCAACCAGAACGCACCATTTTTTTTTGAAGCCATATCTCGACGAATTTTGGTTTTTTTCCAAGCGACATCACTTCGCTTTATGGGCTCTTGAAAAGTTCCAAGAAGATCCGATGTTTTCTGACTCAATGGGTCTTTAAACAAAAGTTTGGTGTGTTTTGTGGGCCGGTGGAATCATTGGTACTTATTTCTTCAAAAATGATGCCAGTGAGAACGTAACCATCAAAGACGTGCGCTTTCGCGCCATAATAACCGACTATTTAACAACTGAAATTTAAACTCGTGATCTTGGCAACATTAATGGATTTTATGGGGATATGTAAAGTGTCTACGCGGACAATTCCAAACACACCTCGCATGTTATGCGCCAATTATCAGTCGAAATGTTCGAACGAGTATTCGAAAATTGGACTCAAAGGATGGACCATCTGAGACGTAGCCGCGTTCAAAATTTGGAAGAGATATGCTTACAAAAATAAATGAAAGGAATGTTATTTCGAATGATAATAAATATTTGAATATTCTGTTGTTTTTTTTTTTTCTTTTCTGAAGTCCAATTTTGTCAAACATGCAGCCAAGAGCTTACCAAAATAGCTTTTGTCTTCTATAATTTTAATTCAAATGGTACACAGTGAAGATTAAAAGTTGATAAGTGTAATACGGCGTGTGTTCTAGTGCGCCTTCTTCTATTACTACAATACTTCGTTTAACTCAGTTGAATTAGAAAGGCCTTAGAGAGCTTCTAGACTTATGGTTGCGGTGTGTTTTCTTACCGGATTCATTTGCCCTATAGCCCGCTTCTTTTTGCTTGCAAAGGCTGCGTGGCAAATAAGGGGTATGTGTTCGGGTGTCTCTACTCTTTTATCACAGATGCGATATAGATCCGGAGAACAACAACCTAATATGTGCAGATGATACCATAACCTACAGTGGCCCGTTTTAAATCTCACAAGCAGCCTTAATTTATTATTGGACAGAGTATTTCTTGAAACATTTTGTATGGATTTCTGTAAGAAACACGTAGCATTTCGAAGTTTGTCACATTTTGCCTGTGGCGATTTCTACTGGCTCTTTTCTCTTTCTGTAGCTCCTATCGTAAAGTGTGGGGGCATGCAACGAACCATGGTACCACTCCTATTGGACTGGGTACTGCAGCTTCCTTCACTAGAATGTCGTCCAGCTCATTTTCATAGCTGTCTCTGTACCCAGAGGCCCATGCTAATAAAATATGATTTTTCGTAGCAACCCTGCTAAGCATTTTTATACACTTCAGCATCATTGCTGATTTGATTGCAAAGGACAAAATTGCCTGAAATGCCGCTAGAGTACCAATCCATTAGTGGTCAGAAATTATGATGTTTTGATCATAAACTATGCAGTATCAGTATGCTAGTAAAGCTTAGACACAGAAGCTGCAGACGTCTTAAAATACAGCACCCCTAACGATAACAAGACTAACGTCTACATTTGAATACTTCCACAGCGCGGTTCGAATACTTCCGGTCATGAAATATAATGCACTCCATTTTTGCAAGTTCTGCTGGGATGTTTTTCCCTGAAACCATCTCTACAATCGTCTGGTTAAAGCGGAGTCGCCTCTTAAGAACATCAAGAGGCCTTTTCTTTGAAAGCAAAAAACTTTAGATACGCACGGACCGCCATTCCCTCCTGGTGACTGTCGTATTTGAAATATTTGAAGTCAAACCGCCATTGCAGACAAAGAACTCGGGTTTCTTCGAGAAGCTAGAGTAACATTTCTTCGTTCTGGATACTGCAGACGGGTTAACTCCTACTTATCCATCATCGACTCTGACATACCAAATATATGTCCAACATAGAATGAGCCCTCGTTCTGACTCTAAAAATCGTTTTACATGCTAAGCGAACCCCTTTCATTTAACATCTCACTACCTACAGACGGACTCCGTCGATACAGTTGGACCTACCATTAAATGAACTCGATGGCAACCAACCCGAATCTTACCACCCAAGCGAGGACTAGTTAACCGTTACAACAACAACAGACATCCGTGATCGTGATAGTTTCTCTCTACAATAATTTTTGGACATCTGCAAATGACGTGGACCTCATCTTAAATAATTCTTGAAAACCTGTCCATGGGCACTAACATTTTTTTGCATGGTCCTACTTTCTCAGCCGTAAAAATTCTCAGAAGCTGGCGGTTTATTTTGAAAGAAATTCACCATTTTCAACACCTCACTAAGAGCAACGCACATTGATGTAGAGTTTCTAACAAATATTCTTCCCAGTTTTTATAGGAAATGCGAATACTTAACCTAGCCTCACACCAAAATTTTCTAAGCGCTACAAAGCTGCAAAATATTTCAGAAGAGCGTAGTGAAAAGAGAGAGTTTTTCAGAGTAACTTCAAGCATTTTCCTTCGCAATATCTAAGAGATGGCTTAAGTTTTGAGTAATAAGAAAGAGAATCAAGTGGTGAATATGACAGTTTGGAAACGAGCGAAGTAACCGATTATAAATGACGAGAGCCAGTTATCAAGTAAGCCCTCTGATAAGAAAGAAATGTGATAAATATTTTTCCAAACGCTGTGAACGTAAGTCAAATGTCATCCCGAAAGAGTATGAAGGCAAAATAAGCTACCGTTAAGCTATATTTAGACACTGCGAAGCACCACAGCATACTATTGAGTGGGCTTACTGATTGCTGTGCATAAAGCGATGTGTGTATGCTCGCTTCATTGATGCTCAGAATTCGCCAATGCCCAACAGCATTTTATTAAACAACAAAAAAAAAATACAAGATTCACCAGCATTGAAAGCACGAAGCACTTGCCACATCAACAGGCAGAGAGTACAACAACAACAACAAAAGTACACAGAAATCATTGCCTGCCTCAAGGCGTACAGGCAGCTGCACACATAATACTCTCTCTCTCGCCTTGCAACTGCTCATTGGCGAGCAACGAAAAACGAGTCGACGTCTACGCATATTCAACACAACCGCATGTCTCTACTGGTGCGCACCAAATTCACCACACCAAACACTCCAGCAACATTACAGTGCCATTGGTAATCCTCACCACCAGTAACACCGTCCAGCCATGAGTGTCACGAGCAGCGCACTGGCCGCTCACTGCCAATTCTATTATATTTTAAGGCGCTGAGCGCGCAGACGACCAACATAATTGCCGATTTACCATTGCCGAAGGCTTGACAGTTAGCTCTCGGCTACTCGCTACATGCACTTCGTGCTATCAGCTGCCACTGTGGCCACCACTGTCACTTGCCATATGCGCCGCACCAGCCGTATGCTGTGTTGTGCTCGTATATAACAGTGTCTAGCGGCTGCGTTGAGTTTAGTCTTCGTGTTATATTCGCTATGTGCGGTCGTAAAAAGGGGTACCGCAATGACGGCCGACCCTAACAAACAAAAGTAATAAAAGTGAATTACTCCAAAAAAAAAATAAGTAGCAAAACAAAATTCGCTTGCAACAGCGTGTAGCGTGTGGCGTGCGGTGCGCCGTGTATGTTGCAAATATCAAAAATCGCAGTATCTCTATAACATAACGGTAAATAAGTTGCAAGTTGAAAGGGTGTACGCCAGTAATTTAAGGCACTCAGTGATTTGCTAGTTGCTGCTCTGCCACAATTGTGTTGGAATTTGTTTTCGCATTTTTCGGTGGCATGCTGTTGCTGCCACAGCAGCAGTTGCGTTCTTGTTATTATTGTGCGAACGTTTCGGTTTCGCATACAGCTTGCAAGCACTTTCGCGTCGAATTTTCGTCGTGCTATAATACTTAAATATATACCCAAACACACACACAAACGCATATACATAAGCGCAGCCAAGCGAAATTACTATGCAACGTGAGCGCATCCAAGTGCAGTTGTGTGTGTGTGTGTGCAAGTATTTGCATTTCATTTTCGGGCAAATCGGGATACACTCCAATGCTCCACTTTCGTAAGGCGTACAGCAAAAAATCCAACAACAACAACAACAAAACACGAGCGTGCAGTGCAAATCAGTAAAGCAAAATTTTGATAAAGCAGCGACAGCAGCAAAGCAGAAATCACATGTAGACGTTGTGTAAAAATCGAAATGCAAGCAAAAGTGTAAATTCTATGCAACAGCGGTGAAGTTGCAACGACTGCAAGTGTAGAAACTGTATTGTGCCACACGCATTGTGGCACATCTCCGACACCCGGCACACAACGCCAACAAGCGCGTCGCTGTTTCGTTTATGCGATTCGTGTGCGGCGATTCGTAAGTTCACATGTTTGGTGTTCGTGCAACTATTTGTGGCATTTAAAGTTTCTGATTCGCTAAATTCCACGTTTCGCTGTTGGTCGCGCGTTTGCATTTGCGTTGACGGTGTGCTTCGACTTTTCTGATATTTTTCTTGCAATCGTATGTGAAATTATAAATATACATACAGTACTTCGGTGCGGCAACAACTACTCAAGCTGCAGTAAAAAATCAAAATCTATTGGCGCAGTCAGTGAAAAAAGTATGTTGCAACTCCTTTTAATGTGTACATAAAAAATATTGAAAATGTTGTGTAGTCTGAATTAGTGCAGCAATACTGTTTATTATTAGATTGTTGTTATATCTTTGTTTATGGAACCTGTTTACGTTGCTGTTTTTCATAGGCTGCATAAGCCACTATAGTAGCTGATGACAAAAATCGCTGTATTTTCTTTCATAATACAAAAACGTTGCTGGCACTGACTTGCCATTATTCCGAAGCTAGTATACCCTTCACAGGTGCAGAATACCTTTCACAGCTGCATTTCTTATAGCATAAAAGCGTATGAAAATGTCTTTATGCTGATTTTGAACGTTCAGTTTGTATGACAGCTATAAGCTATAGTGCTCCGATCTGAGCCATGCATACGGAGATTGTAGTACTATCTTGCAAAATAAAGTATTCCAAATTTCGTGGAGATATCTCAACAAATGAAAAAGCTTTCCATACAAGAACGTGAGTTCGTTGGGTCAGTTTACATGGCAGCTATATGTTATAGTCTTCCGATCTAAAAGAGAATTTGAAGGAATTCTCGCTTTGCTTTGGGTTGTGATTTATGCAATATTTTGTGAAGATACCTCGACAAATAAAAAAGTTCTCCATACAAAAGCAGGATTTTAATCGTTCATTTCGTATGGCAGCTATATGCTATATTAATCCGATCTGAACGATTTCTTCGAAAATTATACCGTTGCCTAAGAAAATCGTATGTGCTTAATTTCGCCAGGATATCTCGACAAATAAAAATGTTTTCCATACAAGGACTTGATTTTGACCGTTCAGTTTGTAAGGTAGCTATAAGCTATAGTAGTCCGATATATACAGTTCTGTCAAATATATAGCTTCTTGAGAAGAAATGACATTTTGCAAAATTTTAGGTCGATATCTCAGAAACTGAGAGACTCGTTCAAGTATATACAGATAGATGGGCGAACATACCGAAGGATATGGTTTCAGGCAACTCAGCTCGTCATGCTAAACATTTATGTAAGCATTTTATAGAGTCTGCGACGTTGCCTGCTGTGTGTCACAACCTTCTTTGCAAACTTAATATACTCTGTTCAGGTTATACAAAAATTCTGTTTATAGCTACACCAAAGAACTTTGTCAAGCTTTCGATTAACGCTTCGTAGCAAAAGTTCAAGGTAAACAATTTCTTGTATAAATTTCGTTGCCTCTGCTACATACATAGCTCATCAGTTGATCACATCTCCGCCATCGCGCCCAGCAAGCGCCTGGTTTTATTTAGAGTGCTGGACCTTTGTGACCATATGTGACATAGGAGAGGGCACAATAGACCTTATGTTACAGTGCAAAACCTCAATTTTTGTATCTCTACCTTCTAGCTCATTAGTGGCCAGTTTATTTAGGATACAGTTTTCTAAAACCGTATGGAGGAGGTTTGACGCAGTTGCCCCAATAACCAAGTTTTACATTTTAACAAAGCTAATACGTTTCCAGCCCCTCCTTAAGAATTACTATTTCGATCAGATGACTATCAATCCGAACTCCATCCGTTATACATATTTTAACCTCAGAAAAGGAACCCACTTAATCTTCCAAACCTTGACTTTTATGATATTAACTTAATTCCTTACTTTAAGGACATCTAATTCGGTTATAATTTTTGGCAAGCTGCAAGGAATTGATATAATTTCCTAACATTCTGTGCATTAGGCAGGTTTTCAAGCATCAAATTTTGACCGTTGCGAAGACATGATGATCCCATATAAAATGTTGGTTACTTTCACTAATTCGTATCTTGTTGTTCTTTTGTGAAAATTAATCATTTACCAATTCGTGTTGTGAACAAACTGTGTTTGATCGGTTTTTTGGACAAACAAGCTTCGATCGGATACAAATCTGAGTTTGCTCCGGCTCTATATTAATTGGACATGATTTTCAAACTTCCGTAAACAATCAACTTATACCAGTCAGTCATCTCCAGATCCAGACATGTTGCAGCATATAATATTTCTCGAGCAAAAACTTTATTTCTTCGTGGTCTTCTAAGCAACAAGCTTGGCAGAGATAACGAAGAGCATAATGTGCTTTCAACTACTTTGGGGTGTCTTACTGACTTATTTATTCAACGTTAAGTCCGAATATAGCAATTGAAAATCACATTTTTATATTCTGTCAATTTCCCGTCCGATTGATAAATGGTTTCGTTTAATAAAAATCGAGTTCAAAGAAAATATTTTCTAAAGTTTTTAAATGAGAGATATTTAATATACACATAAAATAAATAAAGCTTATTAATTTTTTTTTATTTTTAAAGACAATTTTTTGAAATCAATTAGTGGTTGAAAAACTAGTAAGGAATTTTTATACTATTACACGCTTTCCCGGTATTTACTTGAAGTCAAAACAATTAACAGAGTTTAGAATGTTAATCAACTCGTGCTAGTGGCTGTTATAGAGTGTTATCATCTGATTTGCCTTTATGAAAAGCCAAAAGTTCTTGTTTATTGTACTAACATAACCAATACACTAGTCGCATAAAAAGTTAGAGAGTTAGTCAACGCGCCGAAAATTATTATATAGACCATATATTATATGTGTGTGTACCAGTTTCGTCTGCAATCTCAGCAAAGATTAGGTTAGATACGGATGCCTATTCTCACGAGATCAATTAGTTCTTGATATTCATTTGCATTAAGTGAACTGAAGGAACGTAGATGCTTGTAACTGGTGTAAGGAATGCTGCACTTGCCAGACCAATGTTTAGCTGCGATTCAGGAGCAATCTTCTGCTTCATCTTGGTGTAGGCCCCGCTTACGCGGTTATAGCTGAGTTTAGGGAGTATCAGCTGTAAAGATATTTTTTTCGGTAGCTTTGTTTTAAAATTGGTTTGGTTCTTTGTAGCAAAGTCTTTATATGGATAGCATACTAAATGCTTTTCGTTGGAAAAAAAAATTCGATATCGCTAATTTTTAAACAGTGTGAAAGTGAAGTAATTAATAAATGAACGCTGTCGCGCCTATTGTCCAACTTTGAGCGTTTGAATATTTCCAGGTTTAGGCTTCTAGTGTCAAAAAATCACTGAAGCATTTACAGGACTGCATATTTATAAATATATATATATATATATATATATATATATGTATTCCCGAGCAAATTAACGTAACAACGTTATTTTATATTCTTTTTTATTGGCCTAGACACTGCTTACGTGATTATAGCCAATTATAGCTGACTTAGAAATATTGATTTAGATTTAGCATTAATGAACAGAGAGTTTCCGAGTTATTATGAAATAGTTAGTTAGTAGCTTAGCTATTTTTAAGTGCCACAGATAGAGTTGGCAAATTTATTTACCTTTACTTTAGCATAACAAACTTTCTGGAGACATATTTATTCTGGCACATATTTTTCGAGAGACACTGCGCGAAAAGTGGTGTTAATATATGATATACTTTAATATTCAATAAGCATAAGCCTTAGAAAAGTTGATTAAGTTAAGTGTCAGTGTAAAGCGGAATATGCCGTGTTGAACTTTATGCACTCGAAATAAAGTATTTTTATGCCTGAAATTTGCAGTTCTATAATTTTTCATTCAAGTGTATTGACTTTGTGAGTACCTTAATGGGAAAACAATATTTGTTGCGTTGTTTTTACGTTTTCACGTTTTCTTGTTTTGTTTTCATTTTCATGCTCTCTTGCTATTCTAATGACTTACGACAAGGCTTTATTAGGCATTTTTGGCGTCAAGGCGTTTTAATAATACGTTGCCTACATT
The DNA here is from genome assembly GCA_037783105.1 of Bactrocera zonata. Classification (NCBI taxonomy): domain Eukaryota; kingdom Metazoa; phylum Arthropoda; class Insecta; order Diptera; family Tephritidae; genus Bactrocera; species Bactrocera zonata. The sequence continues at coordinate 52,141 of JBAWJQ010005351.1, read as the reverse complement.
TAGGCGGACTCAGTATTTTAGCGCTGTCATAAGCAAGTTACTTAGTGTTAACAGCTGTTGGCGTTTATTATAAATGTGACGATGGAAATATTTTAGAAGCTTTTGTATATGAATATATATATATATATATATATATCTTATATTTTAAAAACTTATTATATATATATATATAGAATATATATGTATGTATATAGTTATCTTAACAATTAATTTGTTTTAGTGTAATGACAAGTGTGTAGCATATGACTTATTTGACAAAAGGCTGCGAAAATTTCTTTTCGAAAATAGCAAAATTAACAATAAGTGAGCTCAAAAAAAAAAAAAAAATTATAATTGATTTTAGTGTAATGTGAAGTGATTTTGAAATAATTTTTTTGCTGACTAAAGTCTTCAAATAAAAAAGCGTTAAAAATATCATAAAAATATGTGAGCAAACACAAAAGTGATTTTTTTTTTTTTAAATCGGTTCTAGTGCAATAAGAGTGCTTGTTCAATAATATTTTAGTTGGTAAGAGGCTACAAAAAAAAAAAAACTCAAAATAAAATAAATTAAAAATAATGAGTAAGCTGTCAAAAAGTAAAAAAAAAACGAATTCTTAATAACAAAAAAAAAATGTTACGCTTAATTTTTGTTTAATTCGCTTTTTATCCTGTTTTAAATATTTTTTTATTGAATATTATAAATGACAAAAATAAAAAGTATGTGAACTAAACAAAAAAAAAATATTGTACAGTTTCTTAGTCCTAGTGTAATAAGACTGTTTTTTAAATATTATTTTATTTGACCGAAGCTTCAAAAAATATATTTGTAAATAAAATAAAAAAAAAAAAATAAAATATGGAAATGGAAATTAAATAAATTGAAAAAATTGATGTAGTTAAAAAAAATATTTATTACGCTTATTTTTTTAATAATTAGTTAGTTATTGTATTATTATTATATTATATATTTTTATATATATATTTTTTAATAATTAGCTAGTTAACATTAGCATTTTTTTATATTTTTTTATTAGCTATTTTGAATAAAAAAAGTAAATAGTATAACTGAAAATGTGTGAGCTATCAAAAAAAAATATTTTTTTATATAAAACCAACCAATTGCATTTTTAAATATAGTTTTAGTTGACGGAAGGCTTCAAAAATAAATTTTTGAAAACAATAAAATTGAAAATAATATTGGGACTGTCAAAAAAATAAAAAAAAAATATAAAAATTTCGTCAATAACAAAAACAAAAACCATATTACGTTTAATTTTTTTAATTCGCTTTTTATTCTTTTTTAAATAATTTTTATTAAATATTATAAATTAAAAAAATATGGGAGCTGTCCAAAAAACATTTTTTTAAGATTTTTATTATTACTTTAATTGACAAAAGCTTCGAAAAATATTTTTGGAAATAAAATATGAAATGGAAATTAAATAGATTGAAAAAAAAATGTGTTAATAACAAAATCAAAAATATTTATTACGCTTCATTTTTTTAATAATTAGCTACTTATTTTATAATTTTTTTATATTAAAAAGTAAATAGTATAACTGAATAGTATAACTGAAAATGTGTTATTGCTTTACATAAAACCAACCAATTGGATTTTTAAATATTGTTTTAGTTGACGAATGGCTTGGAAATAAATTTTTTGTAACCACAATAAAACTGAAAATAATATTAATGATATCAAAAAAATAAAAAAAAAATTAAAAAAAATAAAAAAAAATTAAAAATTTTGTCAATAACCAATAACAAAAAAAATATTACGCCTAATTTTTTTAACTAATTAGCTTGTTATTATATCGTTTGTTTTAATATTTTTTAACTGCTATCATAAATAAAAATATGAGAAATATAATTGAAAATATGTGAAAATTTTACTACAAAAAAAATCATATTTTTTTAACAATTGGTTAGTTTTAGAAAAATAAATAAATATTATTGAAAATAGTATGTGAGCTATCAAAAAAAATTTGTTAATAGCTTATTTTTTTACACTTATTTTTTTTTTTTTTTTTTTTGTAATAACTTTCGTAATAATTTTTTTTTTAATATTTTTTCAAATATTTTTTATTAAATATGTTTTAAATTAATTTTATAAGCTTAAGAAACAAAAAAAATAATAATTTTATAATTTCAGTATTTTTTTGTTGTCATGGGTTTATTTTAGTTTTATTTTACTAATCATATTTCAGCAAAAATCACATTCAAAAATGGCAACTAAAATTTTTTAATTTCATAATTTTCCCCTTTTTTTGTTGTAAGCATTTTTTTTATTTTACTAATTATATTTCAACAAAAAAATTAAATATCACAGCGAAAAATGACAACTAAAATTTTTTGTTTCAAAATCAAGTGTTGTGCTCGCATTTAGCAATGTTTTAGGCTAAGCTGTTTGCGACATCGAGATCCGCAAGCAAATTTAGTAGTGAAAATATAAATAAATAAAAATCACTTCCGTTCTTATAACATTGTGAACCTCCCATAAAAAAAAAAGAAAATTTATAACTGTTTTAAATTGAAAATTTTTCAATTTGCTTGTTCGGCTAATATTATATTAATAACTAGATTTCTCTAGATCATTGAAATTATGTTTTTTTTTGTGAACAAAATTTCGAAGCGCTGCCTACTATCTAGGAATAAAATTCAAATTTTCTGACATTATATATAATTTTTATTTTTTTATTATATTTTTTCAAGTGTAAACTCCAGTTTGTGGTAGTTGAAAAGAATAAGAAATTTGTCAAGCACAACAAAAATTCAAATTGCTTGCCTCAAGTGCAGCAACAGCAAGTATCTAACGCCGACAAACAATTTTAAGCGCATGAATTTACAATTAAATTCAAAATATATGTGACATGGCGTGCTTCAAAACTGTCTGACCTTCACTTGCAACGCAATTTAGTGCGCAAGCCACCTGCAACATGCTAAATTTCGCTGTGGGTTTGCTTGGCAAGCTGCCTCAGCTTCTAAAACGCTGCGTGTATTTTGTACTTTGAAACAAGAATTTGTTTATTTTAAACCCGAAATAGCAGCGACGTTTATCTGGGTGGCGTGTTTGCCATCTAAATTATGTGTACGTGTGTTTATTTAAACTGTTTACATGGCTTGTGGATAAAGTAAGCGTTCTCTTCGGCGCTTGAGTGTGTGTGGTATGTGCGCTTTGGCTGTTTTTTGTTGTTGTTGTAGGGTGGGGGTCACATCAGAAGACAAGTTTATGTGCGTATGCTTTAAGCGTGTAATCTGTTTCATTATTTTCGTTTACGCTATTTTGCGGCATCCTTTCCCGTTTACCAGACGGCAATGGCAACATCCTTATGCTGCTGCAACACACACAAACACATGCATATGCATATATGTATGTATACTAGGCAACTGTAGTAGTAATGGTAGTCAACGCCAGCGTTGTCGTCGTCTGACTTGAGTCTCGCTTGTATTGTCTGTAAATTGTTTGCCGTTTTTATTCAATTTTCCTCTCGTTTCACATTTTTCTTTCCACCAGCCGTGCGCCTAGTACTACGCAAGCAAACCAAGCAACGATATTTGGCACAATACCGCCAACACTGGCGGGCAGCTAACAGCTGTGGCACCCATGTAAGCCTCCACGCCTCCACTCCAACATCATCAATGCCGGCACTGTTGCACCGTCCACCATCCACCGCCTGCCGTCCACATGCCACCTAGCATTCTGCTATCGTAGTATTTTCTTCGTTCTATTGCCTTATCTCGGCCGCACAATGCCAGCATCGCTGTGAAAATACACAAAAATGCGTACATAAATACGTACCGTTATATAACTGTAGTTACGTAGCTGTAGAGTTGCGTCTATGCTTGAATTTTTAAGTGGCATTTCGTGTATCATTACACAGCCGCTGCCTGAAATTCTGCAGTCGGCAAGTGGGCAGCAGTCGTCGTGTGTACCGTTGCACTGCGCTCTCATCCTATTTGGCTGCCGAATCAGCTTTGTTGTGCTAAGGATAGTCGTTCTGGCGGATGTGCTTGAGGCCACCATGCGCGGCGCGTAGTGTGTGTTCAGCGGCTTCAATATTCTATTTGTTTTACAGTTCTCTCTGTTTCAGTTTTTTTCTGCTCTTGCTGCTCTTCGGCTCGGTAAATTAACATGTGGAGCCGTGCCATCAGCACTGCTGCCTGCTTATGTGGCCTAGCGCGTACTTTGCGCCGACATTTCATTGTGCCACTACGGTCTACGGTGCCCTTACCGCCGCCTCCGCGCAGTCAACGACTGCCACTCAGCTTCACTTTTTATTTAAATTGTAATTGAAATTGCTCTGTGTTTGCGGTTTGTTCCGTTGACGAGTTCCGTTATTCGTTTTCATAACATTTTTGTTGTTGTTGTTGTTTTTTATACGGTAATAAGCTGCCGTTATTATTATTATTTTAAATTTTATTAGCGTTGTTGTTGTTTAGCTTGGCTTCACTCAGTGCAGCAGGATTACAGTTCAATTACATTTGCTGTCATCTTTAATTAAAGGCAGTATTTCAATGTAATCATATACATACGTAGTATATTACCAGCGTAATTTAAATATTTGCAGCATAGCAAATATTTGATCCGATGATTACTGTTTAATATTACTATAATTACTGCATAATACTAAATTACAAGCTTAAGAATACTTTAATTGTAATTACCAAATTATGTTTACTACAAAAGCAGTTATCGTATTTTCTTTTAGTTGCAATTACTTCAATTAAAATGAAAAAAAAAAATCAGTTAACGCTTGCAGTAATTGTAATCGGATTATAAGATTACCAATACTTTACGTTTAATCAGAAAATTCTGATTACTGCCAAAGTAGTTATCATGTGTTCGTTAAATTGCAACTACTTTAATTAAAATAAAAAAATATCAGTTAATACTTACAATAATTATAATCAGATTACAAAATTACCAATACATTATTTGTAATCCCAAAATTTTGATTACTGCAAAATAATTCATGGTATTTTCATTTAGCTGTAATTACTTTAATTTTAATGAAAACAGTTCTGATAATACTTGCAGTAATGGTAACCAGATTACAAGAATACCAACACTTTTCTTGTAATCACAAAATTCTGATTACTGCCAAAGTAGTTATCATGTGTTCGTTAAGTTGTAATTACTTTAATTAAAATAAAAAAAATTTTAATTTTTTCAGTAATCGCAATCAGATAAGAAGATTACAAATACTTTACTTGTAATCAACAATTATAATTACTGCAAAATTATCGTATTTTCGTTTATTTAGAATTACTTTAATTGAAATAAAAAAATCAGTAATCGTAATATCGTAATCATTAAATTTTTGGTACTGTAGCTTTAATCTCAATTACAAATAAGCTACCGGTAATTGAAATATTTTTTTAATTACATTTTTATACTTTAATTACACTACAATTGAAATGAATTTATAAATTATGATGACGATTACTTTCATTGTAATCACAAATATTACGAATACCATTATATTAATTACAATCCAGGAAATGTCAAAACAAAAAAACAGCCGCTTCACAGAAGTGAACTACCACATATCTTTAATCTTTTAATCGTAGTTCCAGTATAGAGCCATTATTGTAATTGAAAGTTTTATCAATTACTTCAATTAAAATAATTAGAATTATCGAACTACTTTTTGTAGTAGTGATGACAGAAAGAGTTTGTTAACATGCATTCCGCTAATAGTTTTGGTAATCAATGTAATCATAACCATTACCAGTACTACTATGATTACTACAGTCCAAGAAATGCATTAGATATACTATTACTTTAATTATAATTCTTTGTAATTATAACCAGTACTATTATACAGTCCAGGAAATGAACTAAAACTACAATTACTTTAATTATAAAAGTCAACCTTAGTAAAGCTAATATTCTAACTCGAATCCTTTAAATAATTATGTTAATGCAAACTCTCATATTTTTATTGAATGCCAATTACTTCCACGAAAGTAATTAAAATTATGGCGATTGTGTAAAAATTTTGTAATCTTGCATTAAGCTAATATTTGCAGTAATCGTTGGAATTATAAATACTATCAGTACCATTATTTTAATTATAATGCAGGAATTATTATAAGTACAATTACAGTAATCGCAAAAATGCAGTACACAAATATCGATTACTCCAAATATAATTCTTGTATGTTTGGTAAATTACAATTTCTTCGTATTCTTTTATTAGTCGTAATTGTTAAAGCGCTAGTAATTGTGACGTAATCTTAATCACAATCAACTTCCAGATATTTTTAAAATTAATTAATTTATATTTTAGTCCTTATTGTATATAAGTTTGCGATTGTTGGAATTGTAATCATATTTGATACCAATACCAAAATAATAATTCAATCGGGTTGATTTAAATACTTTTATAGTAATCATTAGCAAATATTTGTTTGCAAATACCTTAATCAGCATTAAAGAATTATAGTGAGAATGACGAACAAAATAATACTTTTCATGTCTCAGATTACTGAAATTGTATTTAAGAAATTAATTGAATTTCAATTACTTTAATTGTAATCATAAAACATTTTAATTACATTTACAATAATCGCTATACTTAAAACCTAATTGCATAGTTACAGTATTCGCAGTAGCTAAAGTTCTACATTTAGAATTACAGTAATTGTAATCCGAAGTAATTGAAATGTAATCGCAAGCCTAAAAGTCCAGCTGGTGCTTTTGTTCTTATAAACTTTCAATATATCATAACAACTTTTTTCTGCCAATACCTATCTGCATCATCGTAGCATACGATTTGGTATTATTGCGTATGGTTGTTCCTCCGCTCTTCTCAGTCTCATGTTGCGACTGTGAAGCGCGTTTCGACTGCACTGTGGCAAATGAAAATCAAATCGGCTTTGGCAAAGTTTGCGCGGCATTAAATGAAAAAGCTTTTAGAATGCTCAAAATTATAAATTTATTTATGCAAAAAGTTACTAAGCTTGCGGTGTGTGCACACACATCACATACATACGTACATAAATACATATGCCACGCAGGATTTCGTTTCTAGTTGCTGCCAGCCTTGCCTACATTTTAAAGTTATACCCGGGGTATCAATGTATTATGTTTGTATGTTTGCTGGGTTTTTTATTTTGAAATATTTATTTTGACCTTAGCGTAATGCTGCAAGCAACATTTAGATTACTTCCCAAAAAAATTTGTTATAAAAAATTCTAAATGCTCCAAAATACTTTTTTTTTGTATAAAAATTGTAATTGTTGATTTACGGAGATTTTTATTTACTTTGTTTGAATAAGGTAAATCAGTATACATAAAAATTTTAATAAAGTAAATTTTACCACTTTTTATAAATTAAACTAAAAGGTTATCCATTTCTATCATTCGAAAGAACATTTCTTGGCATTTATTGTTTGAATATTATCTTTATAAAATCTTGGCCACGGCTACGTCTCAGATGGTCCATCCGTTGAGTAAAATTTCGATGAATGCTCAACCATTCCGTCTTGTAACTGGCGAATGACACGCGTGATGTTTTGCTCCAAGGCCAGAATCGAAGCGGGATTTTTCGCATAGACTTTAGACTTTACATATCTTCACAGGAAAAAGTCTAACTGTGTGATATCACAGGACCTTGGTGTGCTATTAACCAACCAAAAAGGTAAAATTATCTGCTCACCAAAGTGTTCTCTCAATAAATCCATTGATTTATGCGATGTGTTTTTGTTGAAACAATGTGAAACCGAGATCAAGAGCTTAAATTTCGGTTATCATGGTGCGATAACAGTCGCCATTGATAGTTACGTTCTCACTGCCACCATTTTTCAAGATGCATATGATTCCAACAGCCCACAAATCAAACCAAACCGTTGTTTTTTCTGGATAAAATGGCAGCTCTTGAATGTCTTCAGGTTACTCTTTTTCGCAATTGCGGCAACTTTGCTTGTTTACGTACTTATTGAGCCAGAAAAGTCGAACGTTTTGTAGACGTTGTTCAGGTGCAAATCCTTCCATGATAAAATGCCAAACAATGCAGAATAAAAATAATATGACAGTTAGACATGACTCACGCAAGATCTGTCAAAACAAAAGGCTATGAAAACTGTACTTCTACTTGGATCAGCTGCTACCTCCTAACCTTTTAAGAGTAAAAATAAAAAAATAATAAATACATACGTAATTTTATACTCTTTAAATGGAGACTTAATTTATTTGCATATATAAGTTTAGTAACTTCGAAAAAGAAAGCTGAGTGAAGTAGAAACGTTGATAGTCTCTTGATGTGAAGTGATGATGAAATGCCATGATATTGATAAATCACTCACAGAGTAGACAATTTCTTGATTTGAAGCATCAGTTCTGTCCTAGTCGCAGCAACTTGAAATGTATTGCTCATACTTGAGAAAAAATAGACGCTTAGTAGTACTGCTCAATATAGAGGTACATAACGGGTGATTTTTTTGAGGTTAGGATTTTCATGCAGTAGTATTTGACAGATCACGTGGGATGTCAGACATGGTGTCAAAGAGAAAGATGCTCAGTATGCTTTGACATTTCTTCATGAATAGACTTACTAACGAGCAACGCTTGCAAATCATTGAATTTTATTACCAAAATCAGTGTTCGGTTCGAAATGTGTTTCGCGTCCGTGTCCGATGAGCGATGAGGCTCATTTCTGGTTGAATGGCTACGTAAATAAGCAAAATTGCCGCATTTGGGGTGAAGAGCAACCAGAAGCCGTTCAAGAACTGCCCATGCATCCCGAAAAATGCACTGTTTGGTGTGGTTTGTACGCTGGTGGAATCATTGGACCGTATTTTTTCAAAGATGCTGTTGGACGCAACGTTACGGTGAATGGCGATCGCTATCGTTCGATGCTAACAAACTTTTTGTTGCCAAAAATGGAAGAACTGAACTTGGTTGACATGTGGTTTCAACAAGATGGCGCTACATGCCACACAGCTCGCGATTCTATGGCCATTTTGAGGGAAAACTTCGGACAACAATTCATCTCAAGAAATGGACCCGTAAGTTGGCCACCAAGATCATGCGATTTAACGCCTTTAGACTATTTTTTGTGGGGCTACGTCAAGTCTAAAGTCTACAGAAATAAGCCAGCAACTATTCCAGCTTTGGAAGACAACATTTCCGAAGAAATTCGGGCTATTCCGGCCGAAATGCTCGAAAAAGTTGCCCAAAATTGGACTTTCCGAATGGACCACCTAAGACGCAGCCGCGGTCAACATTTAAATGAAATTATCTTCAAAAAGTAAATGTCATGAACCAATCTAACGTTTCAAATAAAGAACCGATGAGATTTTGCAAATTTTATGCGTTTTTTTTTTTTAAAAAGTTATCAAGCTCTTAAAAAATCACCCTTTACATACAAATCAAAACCTCATGGGAAGATATTGTTTAAAAGGAACTCCGAATCCGAAAGTATATTTTCGTAGTCATAATGTAGTTAGTGATGTGTGCTATATGCCAATCAGAGCCTAGTCTCGTTGTCGCTTCTGCTCAATAACAAATCGGCTGAACTTCGAAATACTTTTGTATTGTAAAGCTGCTTATAAATGTCATCAGCCCTCCGGAGTTTACTTAATACTTGCAGGTTTTTATTTTATTCCAGATGAAAAATGGAAACAGAGGCTTTGCCTTGTTGCTAATACAATATTTTAATATGCAAAATGTATAAACTTGAAACCGTTAGCCATATACTCTAAGTTAGTCGCATCTATTAAGAAAGCTCTAAGCTTTCGCCCTTCGATAATAATGCAATTCTACATTATACTGTTATCCTATGTCCGATTTCATCTTTATGGAAATCAACTTCGCTATTTTTGCTTATGAAACTGTGGTTATAATTCACAGAATACAAACAAAATTTTAAAAGTGGCGAATCGAACAAGCAACTGGTTCAGATCAAGAAGAATGACGACGAAATGGAGTAGTAGATACAGAAAGCCAGCACGGGTACCACTTCATTAAGGGACCCATAATCTATTGCTTTGAGATCAACAGCATTACTCCACTTTTCTTAAAATTTTTTTAATTTTTTTTACAAGAGAAAGGGTAACAAACTGAGAGAGCAGAGCGTGGCATATTGAGTAAATAATAAGAAAAAATGAGAACTTCGGCAGGACTGAAGCTATAATACCTTATTGTATTCTATTGTGCAAAAAGGTATACAAGATTTGTATATTGATTTTTAACATCAGGTTTATATGGCAGCTATATGCAATAGTGGTCCGATCTGGAAAATTTCTCGGAATATTGTGGCGTTACCTTTGAAAACAATTCAAATTAAAGTTTTTCATAGGAGAACTTAATTTTTATCGTTCGGTTTGTATGGCAGCTATATGCTATAGCAGTCCGATCTGAATAATTTCTGGACATGTTTTTACGTTTTATTAGTGAGTAGTTTGTGCAAAATTTCATCGTGATATCTTGTCAATAAAAAAAGTTTTCCTCACAAGAACATGTATTAGATCGCCCAGTTTGTACGGCAACTATATGCTACAGTAGTCCGATCTGAATAATTCTTTGAGATATTTTAAAGTTTTCTCAGTTAATAAAGTGTACGAAATTTCATCAAGATATCTCATCAAATAATAAAATTTTCCATACAAGAAAATGTTCTTGATCGTTCAGTTTATATGGCAGCTATATGTATATATATATATACTTGTGAAAAAAATTGTGTGTGAAAATTCTCGGATTGATAACTCAAAAACTGAGTCTTTAGAAGTTGTTCTCTAACAAACCATGAAGTGTGACGAATCGAAGAAACAACTGGTATAAATTAAATAGTCTGGTATAATGAAAAAAGTACAAAGTAGCAAACGGGCTTACTACCTTAACTAAATAATCATTTAATTTGCTGTGATATGCATGGAAATGCTTCATATCGATGTTGTCTCTAAAAATTATTATTTACATGAAGCCTCTCTTCAAGCCCTTAAAGCCTTCTCTGCTAGAATTAATGTGGAAAAGACTTAAAAGCATATTTTTCCTTTAATTCACGCTTAATCTTTTCATTAGTATGTTAAAGCCAAATTTAATTAATTAAATGATTGAAATGCCTTCCGATCCACTTACCAATTACACATACTTACTAAAAATTTTGCCGCACCCCCCACCACATTTGACTTCCATTAGCTAGAATTTTCCTAATCATGGCGCGTTTGCTTTTCCAATCATGCTTATAGCTTAATCTTCATTAGTGGATTTCCATGTCATTGCCGCTGTAGGAAACTCATTACACCAGCCGTGGCAGGCTGGCACAGCTTGCCCCACCGGCTGCTTGCTTGGCTGCGCGCACTTGAAGCAATTACCATTTCACCTAGCCGCCGCGCAACGCTAACTGTTGCTGCCACACACAAACACTCACACACACGCACGTGCTTCCGTCAACAAAGTACTAAAGTCAGGTGGCAGGACCACCAATATACATACATACACACGGCGGCAACAACATGCCATTTGGCGCCAGCACAACTGCCGGCTGCTGCCTGCGTTGTTGTCTCTAATTGTTGCATCAGTTTTGGGGCATAATTTCGGCGTTTTATGTAAATTAGTAAACTTAATTTGTACAATTTTGTATTTGAACTCGTCTTGCTCTCACGAAATTGCCTCATCTCATCGCCGCTAAGTGGCTGCAGTGTGCAAGTGTGTGTGTGTGTTTGTCCGTGCGCCTGTGTCTCTATGACAAAAGCGGCAACACAACGGTGTGCTGTGTGTTTTTGTGCTGCCATCACTTTGGCAAATTGGCCAGACACCGTTACTTCTGCCACATCACCTGAGTAACTCTATCGTAAATTTAGGCAATGTACCGTTACTGGCGCGTTCCGCTTAGCATTCGCTACTAAATGAATTCCACTTCATTTTCATATTTTATGCGCAATCACCGCCATTTTGCCGGTTGCCCTCTGCGCTTTGCCACGTCAACGTCACGGCCTCGGCACCGTCCCCCCCATGTCAATGTGCCGTTGGTTGTTGCACGACAAGCGCCGCGTGTTTCCATACAATTTGTTAAACGTTCAACGCGCGCTGTCAGTGTCAAGCTCCCGAAAATAACAAAAATAACAACAAAAGTGTGATACAGTCGCGAAAAAGCGCTAACGCATACAAACAGCATTATACATATACAGGAATATGTATGTGTGTGCTCAAAATGGCAACTGGTAAGCTGTATGTGTGTGTGTGTGTGTGTATTCGACACTTGGGAACCTGTCAAGTAGCGCTGGCACCATTCGGTGCCGAACGGAAGTTAAAGACTTCCTGGCTTTGTTTCGGACGCTCCGCCGCCGTAGACGTCGTTGCTCTTGCCGACGGTGCCATTGTAGGTCAGGTTTTATTATTTCTCATTTTGTTTTCAATTGTTCGTGTCGGCATGTAGCGAGGTATGTTTATAGCTTTGGTAAAGCTAACTTGCCACTTGCTGCAATAAGGTGCCACAAAAACTTGCTACAACACACACATACACACATATGTATGTATTTGCAACAAACTGCCAAAACTTGGTAAGCAGTATTTTGGTGAGGTATGCTTATGTGCACTGAAAAACTGACACATAACGGCAGACATATACTCTTATATACTCGTACATATACACACCTTTATGTGCTAGAAAGCGTAAGTAGCGCGGGCGCTTTAGTTGGCGCAAAACTTTAATATTTTCAGTCGAATTTATATTGGTCTTATATTCGCTGAAACTTTATGCAACTTCTGCCTGACACAAACTGGTTCAGCGCGGCAACTGCCACACTTGCCTCTATGCACCTATTTAATTTGAATACATTTTTTTTTTTTTTTTTAAGTTTCAAATATAGCAATGTGTATGTATGTGTGTTGGTAAATTCACAGTGCCCAAAAATATGCTTAGGATTTTTCATATATATTGTACATATGTACATACATTTTTGATTATATCGATTTTTATTTTAACAATACATTTCGAAAACACCTTTATGTACTACATAAGGTCTACATCGTCACCTATAAAATACAAATCAACTTATCGTCAAAATAATCGAAATTGAGTTTTTTATTCCTTACGATGCACTACATCATACTAGATACATGTTGCATTAAATTTTCCGCTTCCGCTGTCAAATATAACCAATATATAACTAATATATAACCAATATATAAACAAAATATAACTAATATGTAACTAATATATAATCAATATATAACCAATATATAAACAAAATATAACTAATATGTAACTAATATATAAACAATATGTAACTAATATGTAATCAATATATAACCAATACATAACCAATATGTAACCAATGTATAACCAAAGCTCAATTTTTTTCAATTTGAATGGTTTTTACTATATCGATTTTTCTTCGCCTGTAGACTTAGGAAAAGTGAGCTTATGTTACTTTGCATTTAAGAGCGGTCTTTTGAGCTTGGTGAACAGCCAGTGGTCGCACGGCGCCAGATCAGGTGAATACGGTGGCTGTGGAACGATATGGGTTGAGTTTTTGGTGAAATGATCACGAATTACGAGGGCAGTATGGGATGGTTCATTATCGTGGTGTAAAAACCAAGAATTGTCTTTCCACAATTTTGGCCATTTTAGGCGGTTAGCGTTACGCAAACGACGCATAACGTTCAAATAACATTCCTTGTTGACTGTTTGACTGGTTGGAAGGAATTCATAATGCACAACACCACGATAATCGAAGAAAACAGTCAACATGACCTTGATTTTTGAGTGACTTTGGCGCGATTGTTTTGGTCTCGGCTCTCTTTTGGCACGATATTCGCTCGATTGATCGATTGTTTCGGGGTCGTAAGCATAGATCCAAGTCTCATCGCCAGTTATAATGCATTTCATGACACCCTGGTAGTCGGAAAGCAGCGTTTCACACACTTCAACGCGAAGCCTTTTTTCCAAAAAATTCAATGTTTTCGGTACCAGTCGAGATTTGACGCGCTTGAGGCCCAAAACATCCTTCAAAATGGTACTGGCTGAGCCTTTCGATATGCCAACTTCATCAGCAAGGTCTCTAATTGTTAATCGACAGTTTTTCAACACCAAATCTTTGACTTGTTGAACGTGAGCTTCGTCGGTTGCGGTTGATGGTCGCCCTGGACGCTCTTCGTCTTCGACACGTTCACGGCCGGCTTGGAATTCACTATACCCCTTGTAAACATTTTTTTTAGACAAAGCCTCATCACCAAAGGCTTTCTGCACCATCCTCAACGTATCCGCAGCAGAAAATTGGTTCCGTAAACAAAATTTAATGCAAATTCTTTGCTCAACAAATTTCGACATCGCAAAAAACGAAAAACTCACTTTTAGCAGCTCACAAAATGACACGTGTATCAAACACTAATGAATATTTTGACATGAAATTTGACATAAATGTGACTGACAGTACTAAAAAAAATAATTTTCCAAATCCTGCGACGCGCGCAGTTTAAATTCAAATGTCAACTTATTTTTTGGGCACAGTAGTAGGTGGCGATTGAGACCTTATATAAAATAGCAGTTGCTTAGGATGGGAATAATCTCGAGTACTTTTTCAAAGGTAGCTTAAAAATTTACCTAATGTATATATTATACGAATTTATGAAGAATATCATGATTCTCAATTTCGGTATGTGGAAGCTAGGGAAGTAAATCAGCTGATTTCACTAATATTTGAACTCCAATGAAGTTAAATAAGGTGATATTTTCTTCACTAGAAATACACTTAATCCGATTCCTCATCGATTATTAAAATATATATTTTATGTGATATTATAATCTAGTTCTTGACTGGTTTCTACCCGACGATACGCCAAAGCCATATATAGCCATCGAAATATTCTAATCTAATTCAATTAGAATGGAACAGATGGTATATACTATATTATGTACTATATGTATGTATCTACAGACAGATACAATATATAGGGGATAGCGTGAAACAATGAATTTAATAATTAATATGTGGAGACAATAAGAACATCTGCTTAACACTAATTTTGAGAGCTAATATCGAAACAACTTTTTTCCAAATTTTATTAAGATATTTCATAATTTCAGCAACAACTCAACCGGATGAATAAAGGGCACTTGCTTTCCTGATTCAGGGTCTAGTATAAGGCATATACTTTAAGCAAAAAATACTTTTTTCATAATTTTAAATTTCCTAATTTATTCTTAAAAATCTACTATATCGTTCCTTCAAATAATCTACCTTGGCCCTAATACACTTGTGCCAAAATTTTTCTAATCCTCGAAACAGTCTTCAATTGACTCAAAACGGTTTCCCCGCCGCGATTGTTTGAGTTTGCGGAATAGCCAGAAGTCACTAGGAGACAAATCGGGCAAATACAGTGGTTACGACACGATATGGGTTGAAAACTCACGAAGAATCAATGCAGTATGCGACGGTCATTATCGTCGTGCAACAACCAAGAGTTGTCGGCTCATGGTTTTAGTAATTCCGGTCTCTTTTTAGAAAAAGTTTCCCGCAAACGGCGCATAACACGCAAACAGTATCCCTTTTTGACAGTTTGGGCAGTCGGAAGGAATTTGGAGCGTACCACATATCATTAATCGAAGAAAACTGTCCCCATGTCAACATTTGAAATGGTTTTTTAGGCTTCGGCTCACCTTTGCCACAATAGTTAGCCGATTGATCGTCTCTTTCCGGGACGAAAGCCTAGATGCAAGACTCGTCGCCAGTAATAATACGTTTCATGAGATAGTCGGAAAACATTTAGGGTATTCACAAGGTGTCATATCGTCATATTATCATATTTTTTTATGACTGTCATATTAGCACTGTTGTTGTTTCACATGCAAAATTAAAATATGACTGATACAACACTGCGCGGTATGTTTATTGAGTTCGCTATTCTATCGGCTGTATTTGTTTACAAATACAGCACTGCGTGGTATGTTTCTTGAGTTCGTTATTCCATCAGCTGTATTTGTTTACTTTCTTATTACTCGTATTGGCGTTCAAGTGTAAGAAATATGACAAAATATGACATACAACAGTTAAGGGTGCTCACAAGTGTCGTATTTTTTAAGAATATTAAAATATGACATAAGACATACAACAAAGCTTGTGAATTGCCTAATTGTTTCGGAGATGTCAACGCGATGGTGGTTTTCAAACAATTTTAGAGATTTTGGAACCAATCGTGTTTTCACTTTTCTAAGGTCCAAATGATCCTTAAAAATGAGTTTCACTGCTACTTCCGACACTGCAACGATGTCAGTGAAAACTCTGACTGTTAATCGTCGATACTAAAGCACCAATTCTTTTATTTTATTGAGTTGATCATCAGTTGCTGTTGATGGCCGTCCTAGACGAGGTTTGTCGTCAACGCGTTCTCAACCCTCTATGAATAATTTCTTCAATCAGAAGCGCATGTTCGCGACCAACAGTTATCAGCGATGACCTTTTACAACATTCTGAATGTTTCGGCACTAGAATATTTATTCCGCACATAAAATTAAATGGAACTACTTTGTTGAATAATTTCACTCTTCGCAGCAATCGCTGAATGCACTTTGTGTACTTCAGAAGGACAAGCATATACTAAACACTAAAAATTATTTTGATATGACATTTGGCGCAGAGACCACTGACAGTCATATCAACATAGAGAAAAATATTTCGACGAGTGGATTTTTGCGCAAAATTTTATTTAAAAAGTCTTACTATTTCTTGCTCACAGTAGTATACATATACACACACATATAGTACTTAACATGGCAATGCGTTTAACAAGTACGAAAACAATTACGAATGTCTGCACCAACAGCTAAGTGCTAAGTGCACGCGTGAAACCGCAGCCAGCAACGCTGAAAGCATTGTTGCACTTAATCGACCCCAGCCAACTTCAACGACGTGCACCCGCACACCCTAACGCCGCTATGAGCGCCGGCTTGAAGTGTGTAACTTTGCAATTTGCGCAAATTCAGTGCCCAGTGCATGGCAAACTCGAGCTGAAATTGTCGACTGCATTTGCCTTTGCATTCGCATTTTATGATTCCACTTGTAGCGGATGCATATTGTTGCACGTTGCATTTAGCGTCATTATGTTTGGGTTGTTGGTACAGAATAGCATGCAATTTAGACGCGCGGTGATCAGGGTGATTGACTTTAGACGTTTAGCTAATAAGTTTCACTATATTCTAAGAACCATAAAAGGTGGAAATTACACGAAATAATGTGATTATGTGAGAAATATAGCCGTTTAAATTTTGTTAAATATCTTAAACGGTGTACGTCAGTACATAGTTGTACACTCTCATAGAAGACTGTGCCTTCTCTATTTACATCTGCAGCTCGAATTATTTTTCCAGTAGTGGATTGAAGAACTCATACGATAGGTAGTCGCCTTGCTTGAAACTTCGTTTGGTATCGAATGGCTCTCAGAGGTCCTTCCCGATCCTGACGGAGCTTTTGGTGTTGCTTAACGTCAACTTATACAGCCGTATTAGCTTAGCGGAAATACTAAGTTCAGACATCGCGGCATAAAGGCAGCTCCTTTTCGCGCTATCAAAATCAGAGATGGTGAATTTCGAACCTCTTTTCATGGATCTTTTCCAAAATTTGGTGCATGGTCAGTTGTTGATTTTTCTACAGGCTCATTGATAAGGTTGAAGGTGCACTTTAATTTTTCACACAATACGCTCGATAGAACCTTATATGCGATGTTGAGGAGGCTTATACCACGGTAGTTGGCGCAGTTTGATTGGGTTTCCCTTTTAGGCAGAGTATACTTAAATTCCAATCGTCGGGTATGTTTTTGTCTAACCATATTCTACAAATAGGCTAATGCATGTGCTTTATCAGTTCTTTGCTGCCGGATTTGAATAGCTCCATCGTCATCGATTGACGAATCAGTTTCGTCTTCTCCTGGCGTTATTTGTTTACTGCCATTCAGCAAGCTGAAGAAGACATCCCTCCATAGTTTCAGGATGCTTTGGGCATCAGTCGCTAGATCATCTGTGGGGCCTCTACAAGAATATGTTCTGGTCTTGAAACCTTCTGTTATTCGCGGCGTCTTTTCGTAGAAGCATCTCCTCTTTCGGCCAGCTTGTCAAGCTTTTTTTACCCACACATTTCGGCCTTTTTTTTTCGTATGCAAATGCGTATCGTTTCAGTCTTCATTTCTCAGTATCTATCGCATCCCGCACATGTTGTGGTCGATCGCAAAGTTGCGAGGTAGGCAGTGTGATTAGTTCGCGTAAATATAGACGGTCATATTGATGTTCAAAATATCCTAGATACTTATCCAACCACGCTACACTCTATAAAACAACCGTGTTCGAGTCTAAATACATATTTTGTTTATGAACTTCGTGAGTGGAGAATCGAACAGTATTTTTTGGATTACGTGGTACATTTTCCAGCAGATTGCATAAGAACTGAGTTCAGCAATGGGTGGATGGGGCAGGGGTGCACGACTAATCTGCGGAACTTTCGACACGGAATGATCGAAAATGGGTGATGGAGTAGGCGATGGAATATATTGCACGGAGCTATATCTCGGGCGACCCTTCAAGATGCCGGAATACTGCAGTATTATCCAGGCAGAAGTCTCTGTGGCTAGGAAAACTGCTTAGATAGCTAATAACTCATGAAACATCATAAAGAACATCAATATACCATGTGGTAAGAGCCTGCAGGATCGTCAAGTTCATGTGCAAGGCAGCGATCTAGAAAAGATTGCAGGAAGTTTGTTGGCCCAGTCACAGATTACATCTTACTGGCATCGCATGCTAGTCATATAGTATATGCATTATTATTATAGAAAGTGCAGTTACATAGGCATGAGAGAGACACTCCCTCTGCTTACGTCCGGTCTCATAAGACGTTGCTTTAATTTGAGCAAAATTTCTTCCCTCACAGTTTTTATCATAGTTCAGTTGTGTCAGATAGTGTTTACGGAAAAAACGCAAACTATCGAGTTGTTTAATGATTTAAAGACTTAACTTGGAACCGAAACTCGTTTTCCCATTTTAACCAAGCAACCAAAAGAGGTCAAAAAGAATAGATAAACGTGTGATAGAGTTCATTCCTTCCTAGCAGTAACTGCAAGGTATTGGGTATTCTTTTCAGCAAGTGGCGAATCGAACAAACGATGGTTGCGAATTAGTATAAGTGAAATAGACTAGTATAAATGAAACAGTTATACCACTTAAATAAGACCCATGAAAGGAGAATCGACACGCACAACCTCTTCGTCGATTTCAAAGCTGCTTTCGACAGCACGAAAAGGAGCTGCCTCTATGCCGCGATGTCTGAATTTGGTATCCCCGCAAAACTAATACGGCTGTGTAAACTGACGTTGAGCAGCACCAAAAGCTCCGTCAGGATCGGGAAGGACCTCTCCGAGCCGTTCGATACCAAACGAGGTTTCAGGCAAGGCGACTCCCTATCGTGCGACTTCTTCAATCTGCTGCTGGAGAGAATTATTCGAGCTGCAGAATTTAGTTAGTTCTGCTTTCTCCAGACTGAACAAGGAAGCAACGCCAATGGATCTGGCAGTGAACGAGGGCAAGACGAAATATCTCCTGTCATCAAACAAACAGTGGTCGCACTTGCGACTTGGCTCTTAAGTCACTGTTGACAGTCATAACTTTGAAGCTGTAGATAATTTCGTCTATTTAGGAACCAGCATTAACACCACCAACAATGTCAGCCTGGAAATTTAACGCAGTATTACTCTTGCCAACAGGTGCTACTGCGGACTGAGTAGGCAATTGAAAAGTAAAGTCCTCTCTCGGCGAACAAAAGCCAAACTCTATAAGTCGCTCATTATTCCCGTCCTGCTATATGGTGCAGAGGCTTGGACGATGACAACAACCGATGAGTCGACGTTACGAGTTTTCGAGAGAAAGGTTCTGCGAAAGATTTATGGTCCTTTGCGCGTTGGCCACGGCGAATATCGCATTCGATGGAACGATGAGCTGTACGAGATATACGACGACATTGACATAGTTCAGCGAATTAAAAGACAGCGGCTACGCTGGCTAGGTCATGTTGTCCGGATGGATGAAAACACTCCAGCTCTGAAAGTATTCGACGCAGTACCCGCCGCGGGAAGCAGAGGAAGAGGAAGACCTCCACCAAGTGGAGAAGGACCTGGCTTCGCGAAGAGAAGAAACGACTGGCGCGCTGTTGTTGACTCGGTAATACAACTCTCTGGTATTACAACCTTATTACCTTAGGGTTGTACTGCATGCAAAGTTTTTACTTCTATATATTTAAGTATCCCTTTTTTAACACCCAACAACAATAAATTTAATATTTATATATATCTTGCAACTATACACTTTATAAAAACTTAATATTATACACTTTTCAGTTACGTTTTTGTACAACAAATAAACACTTTTTATTTGTCCAGCAATTTTGCTGCTCCGCTCGAATTCGCATAAACTTGTCTAACTTCGTTTATATCGAAACCGGCAACGAAGGTTATAAAGCTTTAATATATACAACGGGGTACACATACATACATACATACAAGTATACTGCTTGTATGTGTTTGTGTATCTGCATACCACATCGTCTTATCAATGCGTTGCATGCCTCGCAAACTTTTATCATCAAACACATAATTTAAGCGACACAAATATGTACAATAACTCTTAGGCGACCCGGCCAACGAGTGAGCAAGTGAAACATGCCGACGATGAAGAAAACATAAGAAGCAAACGTTTTACGGCAATTTCCGAAACTTTTTGCCTACACTTTTGCCATAATGCCGAATATGAGTAAATTTCCCTTGTCAAGACACACACACACACACGCATACATTTATGTTTCATTATATTTTGTATGTGTTGTATTTGTTGTAGCGGCGCTTCAATGCGAGTATTACAAGCAAAACGAAGTTCTAAAACAATTTATGTGCACACGACCGAATGAAGGCATCGTTTGGAAACTTCTTCGCATTAAATCTGTGACTAAATACAAAACTTGCCACAGCGAACAAAGATGCCGCACGCCGGCGAATAAATATGAATGGGCGAGTAGTTGCACAAATTGATGTAAGGACGGGGACGTAGACGCAAATACTATATATACATACTTACAAACTTACAAAACCGAGCACATAACAATCAACCAGTGGCTTCGGCGATAGTTTGTCTCTTTATTAAATTTTCATAAACTTTAAATATTTGGTTTATTTGGGATATTTATCAAGCGTAAGATTCTTGTATTAGAAAAACTTATACGGATTTGACCAATCTTGCGGGTTCTTGGGGCTCGTAAAATATTTTTTAATGAAAATTTTAAAAATCAATCGTCGGGTTGTAAGATAAAAACAGTATTCTATAACAATTCTTCTTCTTTCTTTGGCGCCAATTGGAAATTCCAAGTGTAGCCACGTTCTTCTCCACCTGGTTTTTCCAACGGAGTGGAGGTCTCCCTCATCCGCTACTTACTCCAGCAGGTACTTCGTCGAATACTCTCAGAGCTGGAGTGTTTTCATCCATTCAGCAGTTTTTTGTCTACCCAGATGATACTTGGTCTGAGACCGGAAGACGTGAGCTGCTTGAGCCATATGTAAAATAATCGTTTCTGGCCACCCTCAAGTGAATGGGACTTTCTTCGTTTTCGGGTACTTCCACACATGGCTTCATCTACTAATAGGGTCTTATAAAAAAACTCGGCGAAACACTAAAAACTCTCGGAAGTCTCTCGGCTAGGTTAAATGGCTGATCGCTCATTAAGGACTTGAACTACACTTACTCTGTTATGTACTGTTCTTTTTGAACCCTAAATATCTGAAATTATTGGATCCATCGTGGTTTTTCCTTGACCCGGAGGAGGAATTATTGGGACGATTCCACCTCAACCTTTTCAATAAATATTACTTCATAAATAGCAATCTGACAGTGACTGTTAGAACTCATTCAATCATTGAAGAGACTTCACTAGACCACCTACGATTTATTCTGGGTTAGAAGTACCTTGAGACTACACAGCTGCTGGTTACTGTCCAACTTTTACTGAGCTACTTTGAGGTCCAACAGTCCAGTTGTGAACCACATTAAGCCAAAGGAGCTCCTGACCTAGCAAGCTGGAGTAGCTAGATGCCAAAAACAAAGAGTCTAGACATCCTTTCAGTAGTCTTGAGCGCAAAGTCAGCGAACTCAAAGCTAATATCGTTGGAGAAGGCTGCGGAACGCAGTAGATCTATACGTACTACTACTTTTATGGCAGCCAACCCCTCTTGGAAGACGCTGCAGTAGTCTTTACCAGTGCTTTACACCAAAACAAAAATCTTGTAGAATATAAGTTTAACTATAGTTTCTTGGGACCAAAGCACTACTTTGAATAAGGATTCTCATCATTTCCCAATGGTTCGCCAGAAGCTATACAGAGTCACCGATGTATTCCGGGCTTTTTCTTTGATTTTGATTTTCCGGAGTCTGTCTAGGTTGAGCCTTAGGTACTTAAATCTGTTAGCAAGCTGAGTTTCCTACCATTGACCATTGCGCTTCCGAGATTTTGTACTTCCTAGTGAATAAAATGAGTTCGGTCTTGCTAGGATATATGGAGAAACCGCTTTCATCAACTTAGTGTATAATGGTGTTACAGAAAAATATGACTGAGTCAAATTTCTAGTCTCGAAATGTACACATAAGATAACACTTGAGTCCAGAGACCAACGCTGAGTTCGAAACGTCTGAATATGCCACCCCGAGCGACCTTCACTGACCAGTCCGACCATGTTTCTTCGGCGGACGATGCTGTCTCCTCTCCATATGCATTTATTTATAATTTTGTTGCATGCAACATTGCGCCGCAGAACTTTAAATGCAAAACTCAACTTTTCTGCCGCTTCTCCATGCACTCCTCTTTCAAGCTACTCCTGTTCTTTTTGCAGTTTTCTTGGAATTTTGCGTAGCGCTGTTGTTGTGTGTTGTGTCACTTTTCGCAACGGTTTTGCTTGTATTTCCGTTGGCTATAGTACACTGATGTAACTTAAATTCGCCGCACTTCATAGGCGACAGTGATAAATGATGTGACACACCCCGGCAGCGCTCCAGCACCCAAACGAAAATCGGTTGACTGGGTAATGCTGCATGTTGCAACGCACCGCACGCCACGCCGTCGTTTTTGCATGCCGCAAAAGTTTAAAAAGCAGTGAAGCGACAAAGCATCAAAAGCAGCAACATCAGCAAATAACTACAGCGCCACAGTTGCTGCTGCTGCTGCTGCTGCTGTTGGTGCGCGAAGTTAGGCAAAAAGCGCCTGCAGTAAGTGTGGTAACCCCCTCAGTGACTGGGTTGCACGTTGCCGCATGCAATTCAATGCGTGCGCTGCATGAACTTTGGACGCACCGGATGTGAGCGCATGCCTCACCGCCGTGTACGAGTTTGTGAACGTGCGTATATGTTGTTGTTGTTGGTGGTGTTGCTTATAAAATTGCAAATGTTTACCATTTTCGGCTGGCAGTATCGACTGATATGTGCATACATACATATATGGTATATTGTATTTAGAGGCACACGCACACATATGCAAATATTTGAAGGAAGAGATTCGCATGCAACACAATTTTACCAATTATTTTGGCGATTTGACTTTGCCAGAGACGTTGCTTTTCGAAGCGGTGCAGCAATTGTTGGCTTGCGTTTTATTTTGCTTCTTTTATGTGGCGCTCATTTTTGACTACAGGGGCGGTCCTTTTAGTACTGCGCCTGAACTTTCGGTCAAGAAATGACACAGAATCTTTATTTCTCTACGCAGTCTATTTTCATCTCGATACTCTTGATCCTGTGATGCTTGATCGCCCCCGTGGCGACGGAAAACTTCACATTTGACTCAAGTTTCCTCTTTCCAATCATTTTATGTGCTCTGTAAATGTATTTTCTTCTTCAAGTGGTCGATCTAGATTACACAGGTGAAGCTGAAGACCTTTGAATCCATTATTTCGATTATTCCTTGACATCTTTGGAGAATGACACGGGTGATACTCTACTCCAAGGCCTGAATCGAAGCAGAATTGTCCGAGTAGACCTTATATAGGATGGGTCATCTAACGTTTTAAATTTGAATTATCTATACTTCGAGATTGGAAACGTTAAATACCATTCGCAAAGTGACGGATATTCAGTAAAAAGTCTAAAATTTACGAAATGGGTCGCTATTCACTATAAAAAAGCCGTCTACAGTTCGCAGATTGGGCAGAAGATCGTTTGACCGAGGATGGTCAATTTTACCGAAAAATCATCTTTTCGGACTAGGCTCATTTCCACCTCGATGGTTACGTTAACAAGCAGAGTTGTCGCATTTGGGGCACAGAAAACCCACACGTAATCGTCGAGAAGCCAATGCACCTAGCACGATTCATTGTATGGTGCGGATTTTGGTCTGGTGGAATCATCGTCCCATCTTTCTTCGAAAATGAAGAAGGAACCGCCGTAACCATCAATGGTGAGTGATATCGCGAACCGAACCCAATTTTTCTTCAAGCAAATTGAAGAAGAAGACTTGGACAACATTTGGTTCCAGCAGGACGGCGCTACGTGCCATACAGCAAACGCTACACTCAATCTTTTACGCCCTATCCTTAAATTTAAAATTGTATATGTCCCACCCGATACTGTGGTGGCTAATCGACCGGCCGAAAACGTGAAATTATCTGCTCACCGAAGTTTTGTCTCAATAAGTCCATTGATTGATGCGATGTGTGGGAAATGGCGCCGTCTTATTGAAACCAAATGTCGCATAGATCACGAGCTCCAATTTCAGTCATCAAATACTCGGCTATCATGGCGCGATAACGGTCGCCTTTAATCCTTACGTTCTCACAGCTATTATTTTTGAAGAAATACAGATCGCTGATTCCACCGGCCCACAAACCACACCAAAACCGATTTTTGCTGAATGAAGTGGCAACTCTGGAATCTCTTCAGGCTACTTTTTACCCCAATTGCAACAATATGACTGTTTACGTACCCATTGAACCAGAAATGGGCTTCATCGTTGAACAAAATTTGGCTCGAAAAAGGTCGGATCTTCTTAGAACATTTCAAGAGACCATCAAGCAGAGCGATGTTGTGTGGGAAGGTCGAGCGGATCCAATTCTTACACAAGCGGTATTTTTTAAGCTTTCAATTTAAGATCCCGACATAAGTCTTTCTATACGTCAGTGGCAGTTCTTGCGAATGGCGCCAAATCGACTCTCCACGCGTGATCTGTCAAAAAACCGCTTTTGAAAAAATACCTCCACTTAAATCTCCCGTTATTATAGCTTCGGTGCAGTTGAAGTTCGA
Source organism: Bactrocera zonata (assembly GCA_037783105.1). Classification (NCBI taxonomy): domain Eukaryota; kingdom Metazoa; phylum Arthropoda; class Insecta; order Diptera; family Tephritidae; genus Bactrocera; species Bactrocera zonata. Next base: position 26,903 of record JBAWJQ010005351.1, on the reverse strand, counting down.
ATCTTTCCTTGTTTCAACTCCAACTAATTTCCTTTCTCAAAGCGTCTGTTTAAATTAAAATCTACAATTTACTTGCCTTTGTCGCTTTTTCGTTGTTCTTCGTGCATATCTTAGCTCTTCACAGCTATTCGAATGTCTCAACAGCTAGCTGGCTCAAAATATCAGCATAACCTCAACTCTTTGCTTTATATTTACTTTGTTTCTTTTCTCGTTTTGCTGCTTCGGTAGTTCAGGAGCACTGACACTAAAGTGAATCCTTTGAAATACTTTTTTGCGCCACCACTACATTATAATGTTTCTTATTCATATTTTTTCTTCGGCTCCGTGCATAAATCTCTATTTCTTTGCTTGTCTTAACTTTTCAGACTTTTCGATTTCTACTTTTCACTTTCGCAAAGTATTTGCCTTGTGTAGAAATGTAAATGTGTGGGTTAATATGTAATCTGTTGGCCAACAGTAAATTCAAATACTCGGCTAAGATGAGCACAGAGCCTTTGCTGTCTGCTGGAGTCTTTCCAGTGCCTTCTTACTTTTAAAGTTTTTAAGAAATAGTTGTTGGCTAGCAATGAGGAAATATCAATACTAAAGTCAATACACTGAAATTCTCATTTGAGGAACTAAATATTTGTACACATATATATGCATACCACTTACTTTAAGCGAGTTGTGATCCATTTGCATTTCTTGCACTTGTATTAATCCTTTTTTGAAATTCTTGTCAAAATGTAAACAGTATGGTAAAAAGCCTGAGAGGTTTCTCAAAGCTTTAAGCTTTATCCCGTGTGTATCAGTTTATAAGCCAGCTAGTGGAGGAGATATTAGAAGAATCAATGAGAGTAGTAGATGAGAGTAGTAGGCGTTCAAACAGGTTCATTATCATGTCCAACGCGAATATTTAAGGTGCTATATCAGTGTGACACTTTCAAAACAAAAATTGTTTTTTGCTTTCGTAAAAAACTATTTTTTTTTTTTCAAAATGACGCAATTTTCTTAATTTCTGGAATTTTTCAAAGCTCGTAGTTCATTGTATAGGAAATATATTTAAGTTCAACAAACATTTTGATTTTTTTTTGTTTCAGCTACTCATTCGACCGGAATCATGCCAGCAGTTGAGACACTTTTTTTTGGCACTTCCGCAGACAGCACATAACTCCGTTATTTTTCAATATTTTTGTAAAAGAAAAAATTTTAATATAGCTAAAAATATACTTTATTACGTCCATAGAATGTCGAAACATTCAATCTAGTATTTTCTTTTAAAAAAATTCACGAAAATCGCCTAATTGTTCATGCGTCACACTGGTATAGCCCCTTAAGAAAGCAAAACCGCTGGGTATATTAAAAACTAGAGTAAAAAGATTTAGTTAAGATTCATAATATTTATGGGGACCAGCTTAATCATTACAGTGAACCCTTAAAAAACTCAGTGGTGTCTATATACCATACATAGCAGAAATACACTCACACTGACACCAAATTTTCGGGTATTGTTCTTAGCTCGACGTTGCGAGTTTTCGAGAGAAAAGTTCTGCGAAAGATTTATGGTCCTTTGCGCGTTGGCCACGGCGAATATCGCATTCGATGGAACGATGAGTTGTACGAGATATACGACGACATTGACATAGTTCAGCGAATTAAAAGACAGCGGCTACGCTGGCTAGGTCATGTTGTCCGGATGGATGAAAACGCTCCAGCTCTGAAAGTATTCGACGCAGTACCCGCCGCGGGAAGCAGAGGAAGAGGAAGACCTCCACTCCGTTGGAAGGACCAAGTGGAGAGGGACCTGGCTTCGCTTGGAATATCCAATTGGCGCCACGTAGCGAAGAGAAGAAACGACTGGCGCGCTGTTGTTGACTCGGCTATAATCGCATAAGCGGTGTCTACGCCAGTAAAGAAGAAGAAGAAGTTCTTAGCTACCTGAAACAAACGAGCTTAAAAGATCAGGACAGAACTATTCAATGTTCATGAGACGATATGTTTTAAAACCTATTATTAAGTTCTTCCGCCGACGAATATCTTGAAATCAACTCTTGCAAGCTATTAGTTTCTTTCCTTCATTTGTGCTTTCTGAGAACTAGCTTAAGTGTTCCTTGATCTTATAAAGAAAAGCCTAACAAAACAAGATATCAAATCATCGAGGTAATATTCTAAGTGTTCTTTTAACTTTATAAAAACAACCCAATAATCTTGAAATTCTTTTGATTAAATTTTGCCAGAAAAACTCCAAAAGAGTTAATATTACAAATGTAGATATCTGAAGACAAATTTTGCTCACAGAGGTGGTGATTTGCCTACAATTTTAGGACTTCACACAGCGCAAAACCCATTACAATTGATATTCATTTAAATTCTCATAAACTGTTTTGGTCTACGAGTCTACCTTAGGAAAAGTTCTTTAAAGTCTGTGAAAATATAATTTTTTTTCTTCTTAACTATATGTATACTTATGTAAACTGATAAAACGACATTTTTAACAAATATCATTCAGATCTCTCATATACTTACTAGTATATCCGATATATGAGAGCTAAGAAAAAATTGGACAATTTTTTAATATTTTTACCACCAAAGGCCGGTCTTGTCAGAAAATAATTCTGACTCGCTATCTAGTTAACCTACGAATTGGGCGATATACTACTGTGCCCGAAAAATAAGGTGACATTGTATTTATTTTGAAAATTCTTAATTTATTCTTCCAAATCAATTTCATCCCCTTCAAAGTAATCCCCTCCCGATGCAATGCACTTATGCCAACGGATTTTCCAATCTTCGAAACACTGGTTGTAGTCACTTTCCGGGATGGCCTTCAGTTCCGTCTTCGCTGCGGCTTGAATCTCCTCAATCGTATAAAAACGGTGTCCCCGGAGCGGTCTTTTGAGCTTGGTGAACAGCCAAAAGTCGCACGGCGCCAGATCAGGTGAATACGGTGGTTGCGGAATGACATGGGTTGAGTTTTTGGCGAAAGAATCACGAATTACGAGGGCAGTATGGGATGGTGAATTATCGTGGGGTAAAAATCAAGAATTGTCTTTCCACAATTCCGGCCTTTTTAGGCGGATAGCGTTATGCAAACGACGCATAACGTTCAAATAATATTCCTTGTTGACTGTTTGACCGATTGGAAAGAATTCATAATGCACAACACCACGATAATCGAAGAAAACAGTCAATATGACTTTGATTTTTGAGCGACTTTGGCGCGATTTTTGTGGTCTCGTCTCTCTTTTGGCACGATATTCGCTCGATTGATCAGTTGTTTCGGGGCCGTAGGTATAGATCCAACTTTCATCGCCAGTTATAATGCATTTCATGACATCCTGGTAGTCGGAAAGCATCGTTTCACACACTTCAACACGACGCCTTTTTTTCCAAAAAATTCAATGTTTTCGGTACCAGTCGAGATTTGACGCGCTTGAGGCCCAAAAAATCCTTCAAAATGGTATTGGCTGAGCCTTTCGATATGCCAACTTCATCAGCAAGGTCTTTAGTTATTAATCGACGGTTTTTCAACACCAAATCTTTGATTTATTGAACGTGAGCTTCGCCGGTTGAGGTTGTTGGTCGCCCTGGACGCTCTTCGTCTTCGACACGTTCACGGCCGGCTTGGACCTCACTATACCACTTGTAAACATTTTTTTTAGACATAGCCTCATCATCAAAGGCTTTCTGCACCATCCTCAACGTATCCGCAGCAGAAAATTGATTCCGTAAACAAAATTTAATGCAAATTCTTTACTCAACAAATTTCGACATCGCAAAAAACGAAAAACTCACTTTTAGCAACTCACAAAACGACACGTATCTCAAACAAACACTAGTGAATATTTTGACATATGTAAGTGTGACTGACAGTACTACCAACCTAAAAAAAAAATAATACTCCAAATCCTTCGACACGCGCAGTTTAAATTCAAATGTCACCTTATTTTTTGGACACTGTAGTATGTATGTATACCGAAGAACGTCGTAGTCGGTAGTCGCGAAAATATAAATTTTTTTTGGCTTTTTAACTCAGAGTTACCGAATGACAGCGACACTAATTGTTTGCTAAGTTTTCCATCCACATTATTGAAGTCTGAGGTTTGATTCATAAAAGCTTATAAGATTAACTTTACAAAAGAAGTAATTTATCGCTCATTATCTGAAAGTTCTCGTTTGTTGTTGCCCATTGCATTCACATGAGCAACACGAGTCGAACGACACGGTTATTCCGTCTTTTCTAGTCGTTCCTCGCTTAAAGAAAAACACTGTTTACGCGACAAGATTTCAAGTGTGAACTCGGTCTGTTAGACACACAGCTCACATTGTTTTTTCTTCTTCTTAATGCAATGCTCGTATGCCTCGTGTCTCGTATTTGTTTTCACTCATTTATGTAGCAAACTGCAATGCTCCCAAGAAGCTTAGATGACATGGCTTTAGTAGTTTTCGAGATATGGGCCGGTACTATCCCCAATAATCAGTTATATCCCTTCTACTCGTGAGTCTGTAAAATGACCTTTAGTAATTTACGTTTTACAATTACTCCTACTACTTTGTGGGTGTGGAATTAGTTCTGTCCTTAAAGCTCTACAAAGTGCGGAAATATATTTGAAGGGGGTTGGCTAGTCTAAGATTTTCAAAACTATGTTTTTAACTTAAATGAAATTTTATTCCTACTCTTTGTTTTAGTCAAAATTTTATCTTTTTTTTTAATTTATACGTGTACTTACGTACTTCATTAGCGGGTCATTCAACGTCGCCTTTATATATATTATAATACATACATATAAATTCTCAGAGTGACTAGCTGAGGTAATTTTTCCATGCCTGTAAAACTGTTTGTCCATATATTTATGCAACTTTTTTCTCAGTTCCTGAGATATGAATCTGAAATTTTTTACAACCTCTTTTCGTCTCAAAAAGCAACTCATTTGTCGAACCGCCAAAAACGGTCAAATATAGCAAATAGCTGAACGATCGAAATGCCTTGTATGAGAAACTTTTTTGTTTGATTAGATACTTTCCAAAATTTGTCGTTACAAAGATGCAATCTCCGGAGAAATTATTCAGACCGGATCACCATGTCAAATAGCTGTCATATAAAATGGCCGAAGAGTTAAATTCTTGTATAGAAACTTGTAATTTTTTTTTTTTTTTTTGGCAAAGAGTACCTTAGTTTAGTTTAGTTAGGTTCTACAATAATATCTGTTATAAATTCGGTTGAGCAAATTTAACTTTCCACCTCAAAATAATCTCTAGTTGTAACACTTGAATGGGATAAATACGCGCGGCGACTTCTAGGAGAGTAACTGTTTATAATGTGGGGTTTGCCGGAAAAATGCGACTTAGAGAATCACATGCTTATAGAAGTTGAATTTGTGGAAGTTGAACTCTATTTAGACATATGTTTAATAAAACCTGGCAGAAATAAATCCTTTTGCCAGACTTCCTGAATAAATTGTCTCAATGACAGGACTTTTTTCGGACTCTGTCGTAGAATGGTCTTAATTTATCTTCATATTAAATAACGTTTATACAGACTTCCAAAAATCAATTCTTTGCATCAAATTTTTTTCCTGTATGTAGATATTCTAAACTTAAGGAGTTACATAGGTTTCCTTGGGTAAAAAACATACTACTGTGTCCAAAAAATAAAGTGACATTTGAATTTAAACTGCGAGCGTGGAAGGATTTGGAGTATTATTTTTTTTAGGTTGGTAGTACTGTCAGTCACATTTATGTCAAAATATTCATTAGTGTTTGAGATACGTGTCGTTTTGTGAGCTGCTAAAAGTGAGTTTTTCGTTTTTTCCGATGTCGAAATTTGTTGAGCAAAGAATTTGCATTAAATTTTGTTCGGGTACCAAAAACATTGATTTTTTGGAAAAATGGCGTCGCGTTTAAGTGTATGAAACGATGCTTTTCGACTACCAGTGTGTCATGAAACGCATTATAACCAGCAATGAGACTTAGATCTATGCTTACGACCCCGAAACAACCGATCAATCGAGCGAGTATCGTGCCAAAAGAGAGCCGAGACCAAAAAAATCGCGCCAAAGTCGCTCAAAAATCAAGGTCATGTTGACCGTTTTCTTCGATTATCGTGGTGTTGTGCATTATGAATTCCTTCCAACCGGTTAAACAGTCAACAAGGAATATTATTTGGACGTTGTGCGTCGTTTGCGAAACGCTATCCGCCTAAAAAGGCCGGAATTGTGGAAAGACAATTCTTGGTTTTTACACCACGATAATGCAACATCCCATACTGCCCTCGTAATTCGTGATTATTTCGCCAAAAACTCAACCCATATCGTTCCGCAACCACCGCATTCATCTGATCTGGCGCCGTGCGACTTCTGGCTGTTCACCAAGCTCAAAAGACCGCTCCGGGGACACCGTTTTTATACGATAGAGGAGATTCAAGCCGCAGCGATGACGGAACTGAAGGCCATCCCGGAAAGTGACTACAACCAGTGTTTCGAAGATTGGAAAATCCGTTGGCATAAGTGCATTGCATCGGGAGGGGATTACTTTGAAGGGGATGAAATTGATTTGGAAGAATAAATAAAGAATTTTCAAAATAAATACAATGTCACCTTTTTGGGCACAGTAGTAATGTTTTGAAAATTCTTTTCTCATAGAAAAAATTAAATACTTTATAAGAATATTTTATTGTTACAATCAAAGAAATTCTGAAATTTTTGGAGAAAAATATCTTAAACTCGGCCATTGCGACGCCATCTAAATTGAAAAAATACGTGTTTTAGTTAAAACACTAACTTAGATCAGCTAAGTATTTCGTGAGAACTTGCCGACTGACTTCAAAATCATAGTTTGGAAAAAAACGCGTTTAAGGACGGCGCACTTAGCCTAGCTAGCCTCGAGCGTACAAGTTCTCAAGGCTGTATATCCGAAACTTTTACTCGGATTTACTTGAAAATTTAGGACAATTTTCTAGAGGTATTGTGATTTAATTTTTGAAACCCCTTAAGCTTTATCAGCCACCGCTAGTTGAGAACTGTTAGACTCCATATAACATGTATCGAGTCTCTGTGGAATAAATCGAAAATCTTAAAGCATAACCTCAGTTATGTGTACAACATCTTTATATCAGTATATACTTTTTGTATTAGAGTTATTGGCTACTCTCTTAAATTTTGGGACTGAGCTGAATCCACTGATTTTTTTGCAACAAACTCATGCGAATTATTGCAAAAACCATAAAAATCGTCTGTGTATACGACATATGTATAAGTATATACATATGTAGAAGTATATACATATGTATAAGTATATAAATATGTATAAGTATATACATATGTATGTGTTCGACATGCACCACAGTTTTATTCAGGCAATTGAACTCTCCGTTGCCATATGAATTCAATTGCTTCGTCATTTTCTTAAAAGTTGTGTGGCAGACCGCCTGCCCTCCCTTAGCGCAAATGCCGCAATAATTTCAATTTCCTGCCTGAATTCACACATATAACAATATGGGTCACAATTGCCCGTCACCAACGCACGCACACACACATGCCACATACGAACACATAGGCACACATAGAGCGATGTTTGTGTGTCCAGTCAAGAGCACGAAATACAATACGACAAAAATGGGTAATTGCATTATTTCGACGTTAAATTCGTTGAATTATGAATGATATGTGACGCGTACGCCCCCGACGACAGTTGCCACATATACAATATTTGTATGTATATATATGTACACATATGTATATACATATATATGGATGGTGTGTGCACATGCGGTATTGAATGTATTGGGCGCTGTTGGCATCGTCGTGACGGGAGGCGTTCACCGCCGGTGAGCTCTGTAAAATGAAACCGCTGTTTCGCAATCCGCATGTCGATACACACACGAACATACATACGCATTGCTTAAATGAAAAAGAAAAAGTAGAAAAAACGAAGCTGAAAAAAGGAAAGGAAAGCAAAAGCAAAAAGTTGAATAGAAACAGAAAAATAATAAATTTCACTCCTGCCCCAAATGCCACATGTGTGTGGTTCTTGTAACCGTTGTAACGGAGCACTTATAGCTTCACATGTGGCATGTGCGCACACACACACGTACATCCTGCTTGTGGGTGGCAGCGCCAATATTCCAATTCGCCATAATTTCCGTTTCATTTTCTTTGTATGAAACCTAGTCTCGGGTCTTGTTGTTATTGCAAACGGTCGCGACAATTATTCAACTTCGAGTTGTGGCTCTGCAATGCCAACGGTCGGTTGGCAGGGCGCATGCTGAAAATTTATATAATCAAGTTAAGATCTGCCGTATCATGCAACTACACACGTGTGAATGCCACATGCCACAGCCGTTAGCGTGAGTGTGTATCTGTGCGTGTATGCTGCCACATCGGTGGAATACTAACTTGTTGGTGTAGGGAAGGATGGCACAGCAGAGGAAATTGCCCGCTGTGTTAAAAAAAATATATATTGCTTATAATATTACTGTATTTGAACGGCAATAAAATGTCAGTCAACAGCGATTTGTACAAAGCGAACCCCACTTTCACACATCGGGCAAAGCCGAACTATTGAAATATTCTTGTACATACATATATACATGGAACATTTACTTCTGTAAACTGTGTACATGATATTATAAATGTATGGAAATGTAATGAAGTGAGTTTACCGTTACTATGTTGATGCATACAGTTCAGCCGCCAGTTCGTTAGTTGAGATGGAGTTCGGGTTTACTTAAAAGCAAATAATGTGGTTTAGCTGCTTTCTAAACATTTTGTAACTTGCCAATTCTACTAATGATTCTCTAAACGATCCGCAGCTATCTAAAGTTAAATTTTTGGCCAATTTAAGAATATAACTGGTTTACAATTGACAAGGCTTGAAATAATAGTACACACTACCTGGAAATCTGATGTCAAAAGAAGTCAATGTTCACTTGCCAACTCCAACTTCACCTCTGACATCGTCGACTTCTTTTTCAGCCCTCAACTATACCCAGTTCTCTGACGAAGTCTGGACCGACATTACTTTCCAAAATTGTGGCTGCGTCGCATGAAATTAACGAATAATTACTGCAAGATGCGGCAAAAAGAGTTAATTTTGCTGTGGTAGGCGCTTGATGGATTTTCGAATAACCTTGAAGGGGCCCAACTAGGGTTACTGGTGATGAAAAACGGTTCGTGGTCGATTCGAGGTGAGCCGGTAGCCGGTTATCAAGCCAGGATTGACGATCAGAGAGGTTTTGCTATGTTTTTGGGATAATTGATAGGAAATGATACTACTAAGAGCCGCTCCGCTGCGGTCGAACTCATTTCGGAATGGTGCATTTGAGCAATTTGACCGTCTAAAGTAAGCAAATGCAACTAGTTACTGGTGATGAAAAAGAGGTAGTGGTCGTATCGTGTAAAACCGGCCGCTGGAAACCAAGTCAGGCTATGTTGTATAATGAATTGACAGAGAATAATGACTACTATGAGCTGCTTTGCAGCGCTCGAACTCATGGACATGTACATTTGAACAATTGGACCGTCAAAAGGAAGCAAACACGCATAGGCGGCCAGTTTTGGCCAACAAGAGAGGCATTGTGTCCATTAGGGCAACGTCAACTCACACACATTGTTGTGGACTCGTCAGAAGTCCAGGGAGCTTGGTTGGAGATTCATCAGAACATCCATCTCATAGTCCACACAAAGTGAATGCCACCTGTTCCTATCTATGGCTCATGATTTTGCTGGTTAAACATTTTTCGCAGGAGATGCTAGTGACATCGATAGACACAGTAAGAAAGAGATCTCTCTGTGAAATTAACTTCATATAACAACAAGTTGTGGAACAAAATGGTGTTTACTTCACATAAATCAGAGATAAAGATTTCACTTCATTCGACCCAAAACTCTCCCCAAAATCCACTCAAACACATTCAAAATCAAACTAAAAAAGCGGACTTAAATAAATCTCTGACTAAGGAACTAACTACATAAGCGACAGTAGACATACAACACCAATGGGCAAAGAAACTGTTCTCCAAACACTAGATGACACTCTCACAGTTTCCTTTACAATATCTTAAATTGGAAGCTTACACGATTTCCATCTTTTTGTTTGGTTTATAAGGACATTTAAAAGAGGAGTATCATTATATATCTTCTTCCTTCTATAAGGTAGTTTCACTCGTATGTTATACGCGCCGAAAGGCTATACAACTTTGTGCTGTTTATCTCTACTGAAGAAGTTCGGAGGACATATACTATGTATAACCAATTATGTTCATAAGAACCTTTCTGAAAAGAACTGAGTTTGATAAAACGACCCAAGTATCAATAGCGACATCAACCCGAATTAATTCCATTAAGATAAGGAGAAGAACAAGAAGTAGAAAATATATTTTTAGATGCTTTGCTAGAACTCCCAGTTATTTTAGTCAATTTCTGTATGTTATTTGAACATCTGGTTTACAGTTGATTTAGCATACACTTTTCTGTATGTTATTTGAACATCTGGTTTACAGTTGATTTAGCATACACTTTTACTTAGCTTGCCCTTCTGGCCCTATGCATCTACATACGTAGTAGGCTGGTACTGGAAAATGACGCTTTCCATTGCACTACTCGCAAATCATAGAATTTGTTTTCTGTGCAGATGAGCTTATTTACTCCACAAAAAAATTATCTCACAGATTAATGTTATGTTCCAAAAACTCTAAACGAACACCTTTGCTTTTCATTAATGATATTTTTAAATGATTAAACCACAGCTCAGACACAGAAACATAATTTACGATAGCGTGAAGTTGGTAATAAATAAAGAATAGCTGAAGAATAAAAGGAATTTGTGGAACTCAATGTAAGACAAGTCTTGGCTTTCACTTCGTGTCGGTTATTAGAAGTGTATAGTATATAAGAATAAATTGCGGAAACCGATAAAAAAAGGAAGTGTAAAATTTAGTTGAAGATAATTCTTCTATACGAATGAGCAATAGCAAAAAGGAGTAATACCTTTCATTATAACCTGATAGCCAGAAAGAATTGTTTCACAGACGATAACGCGATGCTGTAGAAAACCAATCGTGCTTTTACTTTTCTTAGTTTCAAATGATTTTTAAAAATGTTTTCACTGATTCTTCCGATATTCCAACGATGCTAGTAAGATCTCTGACTTCGTCGATTCTCAAGCACCAAGTTTTCACTGATCCTTCCGATATTCCACGATGCCAGTAAGATCTCTGACTTCGTCGATTCTCAAGCACGAATTCCTTTATTTGATTGACGTGGTGATCATCAAAGCAAACATTTTATTAGAACTTCTTTGTTGAATAATATCACGCATTGTAAAAATCGCCGAATGCTCTTTATGTACATCAGAAAGACACGTGTACACTAACGATTATTCTGATGTTATATTTGTCACTGACAGTTATATCAACTTTTTAAAAAAATATTTTGACGATATTCAAATTAAAAGTCTTACTGCTTTTTGCTCACACTCTTATGGATTCAACGCTGTCAAAAATCAATTATAAATTCATTAAATTTAAAGCGTCCAATATTTGCAGCCTAACCTAAAATGACTGCCTAAATCGCCGCCATAGATATATGGACAAACACATTACTAGCCAACATTTAAGTAAATCGCCATAATTTTATCGATTTATTATATAGTAATTACTATTATTTGAATTCTAATGCGCCTATATTAATGAATATATTTGCAGTTTTTCACTGAAATGCCTTTATTTGTTTAACCGACTTAATTTAGTGCAAATTTTGTTTTCATAAAAAACCCACATTCGTGTTTGTTTAACGCATGCAACAACACGAAAAATTTAAAACCTCTTTTTGTATTTAATTTATTTATATGCGCGGCTAAAATAAATCACTTGTGTTAAAATGTGTTGAAATTGAATAATAAAGGTGGGCTTATGATCGGATGGAACAGAGCTTTAGTTGTAAGGATTTAAAGAGTCAGAAATATACCAAAGAGAATGCAAAAAAAAAACATATTTTTTCTCTAAGTTATCTCATTTACTATCTGAGTTATATATCTCATAGAAAACTTGATTGCCTTAAAACAATAAATCTCTCATCGAGACCTAGCTTACTGAATGAACAGGCCTGCTCATATTCGGTATTTATACAAGGCTTACGAAATGTGCAAACTGATTTCATTCACTTTTTAAGAAATTCAAAATATCTAAGGCGTATTATATATGCCAAGATCTCCAGCGTTATATATCGTTGAGCAAAGTAAATTGCAGGAAATCCAAAAGGCTTTATATAAATTTTATCTGTAGCCAAAATATATTTTGTCTCTTGTAAGACAACTTTAAGAGGAAAGTATGTTCAAAGTAAGGTCTAATTGGGTCCCGAGTCCTTTGACTTTTTAAGTTTTTTTGAAAGCTTTGAAAGGTCCAACTTCTAAGACAATATATATGTGGACTTAGTAGTCAATTCATTCTATTATTTTATGATTAGAGACTTTTAGTTAAGTTATCTCGAATGGTTCACGAGATACGTTAATTACACTTATTCTTCCTGCAGCAAATATTGTTAGTGCGTAGAACCGTTTTTTGCGCAGTGATCCATTTTAGTAACTGTAGGTCTGCAGATTTCATTTCTAGACCTCTACGGAAAAGTGGAAACATTTTTTTCCACAAAATGGCGACTGCCTGAAAAAAAAATTTTTTTTATCACTTTTTCTGACTATTTCGAATTTTTAAAAATAATAAAAATAAAAATTTTTTGATGGGGCTAGTTCCAACCATAGACAAGCCTATAAAGAAGACTCTATAAAAATTTCAAGTAAATCGGTCTAGTAGAACCTGAGAAATCGTGGACATCGTTCCGAAAAAGTCAGTTTTGAGAAAAACGCGTTTAAAGTTTCGCGTTCCGGCCGAGCCAGTTTGGATGGCGGGTCTGAAAAATGCCTATATCTCCGAAAATAATTTGAATTTTGAAAAATCCTCTTGTAAACGTATTCTTGAATAGTTAAACTTTGAAAATATATAAAAACAAAATTTGATTTTTTTTTTAATTTCTAGACTAGAATACCCCCTTAAACTTAGGCCGTATCCTCTTCGTCATCAGCCTAAACGACTTCCTGCAATTATTGGCTATGCTCGATTTAATAGGTGGAGTCAACAAAGTCAACATTGTCGGCTAGATATCTGCTTATGCGGTTGATTTCTATATTTTCCGGCAGTTATTTAATTATATTATTATTTAAGAGAGCCACAGGCCTTCTCTATACCTAGTGCTTCCATTTGGAAGATGTTAGCTGAGTTTGATAGTCGGTTAGAGACAGAGAGAGGAATTTCGCGATCCACGGAGCATACCCTCCTGCCCAAACCGACGTTTATTTTGATCGGTCGTTATAGATTGAGGTTGTAACCATCTCCCCGTACTATGTATTTTTTCCATTCAAGTCTATAGGATACTCTTACTCGAAAGTAGCTTTTGAAATCAAACTTTGGCATGAGAAGGAGGAAGGTACAGTCTGATTTACCTACATATAGGAGATTCAGGCTGGCGCTTGATCTAAAAATTTTCCTACTCGAACCTCCTAATTCCTTAAAGAAGAACATGGTGCAACATTCCTAGTAAAAACGTCTATGCACATCTGATGCAGAAGTCTTTTTAGCAGTCGGACATGAAAAGGTGTCTCTATAATCCAGTTAGTTTCATGATATTATAGTGTTTATTTAATGGCGGCCACCAAACCAGGGCTTAATGACGGCCGTGTAAATTCACATAACTATATTTGGTTCAAGACCCAGATCCTTGCTAAAGTATTTACGAGTATTTGCAGGTGTAGTAGCCCATATACGCTTTATTGGTTCATTGTTCAATAACAAGTTTACAGCTCATTCCGGCATCGTTATCAACCCGCAGTTATTTAGATGTGGGGGGAGAGACATTCTTCTACCAACGAGTTTGCTAGGTTAAAATTGAGGTACTTTGGTTTTATCCGTTCTAGTCGTAGAGCTCTTTCCATACTCTCACTTATTTTGGTAGAAAACATCACTGTTACCATAAGAACTACATCGCATCGTCCATGTTTGTTCCAAATGTCGGATAATTTAATTATTTGTGATGACTCCTACATATGTATGTCTCTCTTGTTGTATTATAAACAACCTTTAATTGCACATAATACTTTTACTCTTGCGAGATATGATGCGACAGTAAAAAAAAGTGTAAAATGTGTCGATATCTAATATGGAATTGAACTGGTTTTGGGTAACAAATTCGTATTGTTTTATTAGTTATGCAAATTAAATGCTAATTAATCTATACTCTATTGATATATCGCTGGAAATTTAGTTTAATTTGAAATTTAAGTTGAAGGAGACATATATTATTTATTACTAATTAGTTGTTTAAGCTGTTTTTGTGGAGAAAATTTCGAATGCGAAATGCGGACTGGACTGTCGCTTTAGTTTTCATATGAATATTTAAACTTTTTTATTTTAAACCAAGAAAAATTTGGTCTAATTTAAATTTAATTCATATTTCAGCGTATTTAAAATTGAAACAAAAATCCACAAAATGAGGGAACAGTTTCCATTTTTTTTTGTTTATTTTTTTATTTCAATGCCATTGTAACTAGTTAACATAAAATAAACTATTTTACGAACAATTTGTTTTGCTTATTGTATAATACAAAATAATTAATGGTGATCTGCGTACAAATTGCAGAGAATCTGGTTACTGTATAAGGTGATACGGTTTTTTGCGCTTAAGCCTTTCTTTCTATTCACTTCGAGTGACAAGAGCCCTGGCTTTAGTGTTCACATGGTCAGAAAGTCTTTCCATATGAGACTTTGCACATTTTTTAATTGACACAGCAACTGAGTCAATTCCGAGATCGCGTTCAAGATCGAGACTGCGAACGTACCAAGACGCATTGACGGCACATCTTAAAACTTTGTTTTGAAATCGCTGGATTTGTGTAACAATGCTAGGGCCTAAGCAACCCCAAAGTTGTATCCCATAAGTCCAAACTGGTCTGAACACCTGCTTGTAGACTAGAATTTTGTTATATGTGGATAATGCAGAGTTTCTACCCAATAGCCAAAACAAGTTTCTGAATTTTATTTATAATTCTTCTTTTTTCTTTTTGACATGTGCACTCCATCTAAGTTTTGTGCCCAGGTTCATGCCTAGGTATTTCGCGGTATTATGATATGGTATTTGCACTCCGTTTAAGTACAGAGGCATATATCTAGTATTGTTGTATCTGAAATCAATGTGTACTGCTTTAGTCTCGTTTAATTTTATTCGCCATTTAGCTGTCCATTCAAATATTTTGTTTAAATGTTCCTGCAAACTTGCAATTGATGCAGTTTGTGTTTTGCCGAAAGACAGAACCGCAGTATCATCTGCAAATGTTGCAAATGTTGCACGTGGTAGATCGTACGTAGAGAGTAGGTAAAGGATGGGTCCTAACACACTACCCTGAGGAACACCAGCCTTTATTTCCTTTAAATTAGAGTACATATCTCCATGTTTAATTTGAAAAAAACGGTCCGAAAGGTATGTTTTTAAAATATTGTAATATTTTTTTGGTAAAAGCATTTTAATTTTGTTTAGGAGCCCGCCATGACAAAGTTTATCAAAGGCTTTAGACACGTCGAGAAAAACGGCCAAGCAAACTTTTTTTGTCTTCGAAGGCATTTTCAATGACTCGAGTTATTCTATGTACTTGGTCAATAGTAGAGAGATTTTTGCGAAAGCCAAACCGATGTGCTGGTATCAGCTTCCCCTCTTCAATTATGTTGTTAATAAGCACAGCAAGCAGTTTTTTCAATAGTTTTGAGAGTATTGGCATGAGAGATATGGGCCGATACGAAGTAATTTCATGCGCTGGCTTACCAGGTTTATTGAAGTTTCCATTTCTGCTGCATCGGATGTGTCATATGGTTTGAAGACACCTTCAAGGTATGCCGAAAAAACCTTTGCTTTCTCGATATCGCTCTTAGCCCATGTCTGGTCTGCTTTTCTAATTGGATGATGCTGAGTTACGGGTCGAGAAAAATTTTTTGTACACTTCCAAAGTGAATAATCATTCCTATGATCGTTAGATAAACTTTTCAGATAATAGCTTAGAGTCATATTTTTAAATGCCCTTATCTCATTGGTAAGTATTTTACACAATTTGTTGAGACAAGTATTGTCCGATGGAGATCTTGTTTGTTGCCACTTTCGGCGTAATCAGCGTTTTTATGCTACCATTCGGCGTTCGTTGACAACAACCCTCCCCGCGACAGTGACTCCTTGAGACCTAGAGCCTCAAAACGCTTCGTCGATTTATGAGAATCTTTATGATCAATTTTATATGATTTATAGGTACCACAATGGATCAGCTATCAGCTGACTAATAGGACCGATCATTGCTCAAGACTTGATTTTTCTAAACACTGTCATCAATATTTTTGTTTTATTCATTCATATTAAGGATTCAGGGTTAGGAAGGTGTACATCCATCTCTTACTATATCTCGTACTATCTAAGGCTCTGCATAGTTTCTTGTGCTATAAGTGATCAAAAAGTGTGGAGATTCAAGAGTTGGGTAAACAAAGAGTATGAATGGAGAGAGAGACTATGAGAGAGAGCGACAGCTAAAAAAAAATCAAAAGCTTTCAAGATCCTGTCAAGGTCATACAGGCTTCTAGTAACCATAAAGACATGATATGTTTCGCTCGCCAAATTCTAAAAATTTCTGTCACATTTTAATCGAAAAAATAACACAAAAGTTGTGAAGTTAACTTTAATTTTGTAATGGAAAAATAACTTTTCGTAAAATGCAACCATCTAATTTTGATATTTCCCACACAACGAATGCTTTTACATATTTTCATTATCTTACACAAAACGGCTATTTGCGTAATGTGGTAAATGTACAAAGCGCTCCGCAATTCTGCTACAAATTATGTTGTGTGGGAGTTCATTGGATCGATGAGGTCGCCTTGGTCACACATATTCCATTTCATGCCGCACTAATTATAATTCCAATTTATTTAGTATATTGTATGCAATACTTATTTGCTTTCGTTTGTAACCTAATACCTGCCAACCAATGTGGATATTTTTCGTTATTGCGGCAGTTTGCATAGAATAAACAAAATATTAATTTCATTAGGTTCGACACAGTCAATGTGTACAGAAAATATTTAGTGGACTCGTTTTGTTTTACTTTACAGGAATATAAAATGTAATTGCATATATATTTATTATTAACATATCTAAAATATCTGATAGGAAGCGTACCGGCAGGGATATGAACCTGGTCTGTCAGTTGTGAATATATAGCTCTGAAATCTTACACAAATCCATTTATCCTCAAGAAGCTCCTCATTTGTCGTAAGCTCTGATATCGGACTACTTTAGCATATAGTTGCCATACAAACTGAACGACCGCATCAAGGTTTTACATGGGACATTCTTTATTTGTGAAGTGTATTTCAGCTTCAGTGCAACCAAAGTTAACATATTTTTTGTTTGAATATTTGTCTTATTTAGTCCGAAATATGTCAATCTCCTACTAGTTCAAAACAGATTCTGAACTGACGAGCTCAATTTACACAAGTATAGGATTAGGATTGACTTAATGCCTTGTAATTATATCGGTAGATATTTGAGGTAGTATTAAGTGAAGGTAGGTGTGACCTGTCATTAGTCCAATAACCCTTCTGCAGTCCTTTCGAAACCGTGTGAGTAAAATAAATTTCTGTTTTTTTGCGAGGTTCTTTCACATGATATTAACGATCCGGCATGTTCATCCATTCCATCTCATTCTGATCCATCTGTTGGCGCATTCAGAAGTTACATTGTGTTTCGTTTTAGCGACTGCCATATTTCCTGTACTGGTTCGATAGCCAAACGGTTTGCACTCTTGACAATCTCATCAGCTAAGGACATTTTCTCATGCGACGCGACGTGACATTATTGCCTCAATTGCCGCCTAGCTGTGGATGTATACCCAGCTCGACTGTTGGTAGGTTGAGTAGCCTTTCTACTGTAGCCGTTGGAGTGGATCTTAGTGCTTCTGTTAGAGAACAGCGATTCGCTATATACACGACTGTTTGTTTAATGACAAGAGATATTTCGTCTTGGTGTCGTTCACTACCAGACCTAATTGCTTCGCCCTTATCCATTCTGGAGAAAGCAAAACTAATGACGCGGTTGTTTTGGCCAATCATATCGATGCCATTGGCGTACGCCGGATAGAGTTATATTATCAAAATGAGCTGCGTGATGAGATAAGTTGATTTCTGGATGTCTGTCGATCCGGGCAAACAATAGCTTGGGTAAAAATTTAATTACCTAATGAAACATGGACACGTGTTCCTTGGCTTTCTGAGGATGATGATATATGCGATGGACGTTATCGGACCACTAACTCATAAGCTTATGGTTATAGCCGAGGTATCTCTTGATTGGATGCGCATAACGCTGGGGAGATGTGGTTTGTTTTCTCACCTTAGCATCCTTCAAACGGATGTTTTTTGGCTACCGAGAGTATACTTGGCCTAAGAGCGGAAATCGTGATCTCTTTGTGCCATATGTGAAAGAATCGTTTCTGGCCACTTCCAAGTATATGGCGCTCAGAGCACTTTCCTCACTTGCGTGAACTTCTACACATGACCCTATCTCTCACGAATGACTCCATTCTCGAAGTATGCTCACAGAAGAGTATTTACATTTTGCTAAAATTCATTAGTAAGTCATGTGATTGACCTAAAAAATTCCAGCATAATTAATAAAAAGTAATCCTGTCTCATGTAATTTAAGCAAGTAAATCTTTGCAAATATTTGCATTTATTGCATATTTATTTTGTATCAATTATTAACACCTACTAATCTGTGGTTTCTCTTCAACTTTTGTCTTCTTACAGTGTCGTATCAGAAAGCAGACGTAGAGCAAGTACAACGGTATTAACGATAAACCAAAATAAGCGCCAAGCAACCGTAGAATTTACACTCGAGATTAAATAGAATTAGGAAATACCCTTGAAACCGACAATTTACTGCAATCTGGCAATGCCTATGCACACAAGCACATGTCGAAATATCATAAAATGGAGCTAATATTGGCTAAAGCATTAAATTAGCAGACATTCGTAAATAAATTAAACACGAAACACTTTAAAAATTAATAAATTCACGACAAGTGCTAAGCCAAAATTCATAAAATGAACGACAAACTACAACAAAAATGCATTCTAAATACAATAGTAGCAACAACAGCACAACAGTGTGGCGCAGCAGGACGCGTGTGTTAATAATTTAAACACAGTTTCCTGTTAATTTCGAAATGCCTCTAATTTGAATTGATAATTCAGATAGCGGTGGAACAGCAACGAGCGGCTAAACACACAAATACAACAACGGTAAACAGCACACAAGCGCTCACACAACCGCCAGTCGACAAATACACAGTATCCAAACCCACACACACATACACACACACAGATTTAAATTCGAAAAATAAAAATTTTCGATTTCGTAATGGACAAACGTGCTAAATGCAAGCGGTCAAGCGTGGAAATTTGATGTGATTACCGCGTCTGAATGCGAATGCAAATGCAATAAATGCAAAAACAAATAAATCGCCAATTGCAACAACAACTGCAACATGAATGTAACCACAAAGTGGTCGGCAGAGCGCATTTTCAACTAAAAGCCATAATTATATATTAATAATAATAATAATAACAAGGACAACAGCTGCAACTAATACCAGCTTAGTTTGACAACACTATACACACACATACATATACACTTATATACACATACACAAGTATATAATATAAAATATTTAAAGCCATTTTAAGCTCGGGCATAAAAATCGAACGCTTCAAAATGTCAGCAAAACCGACACTATGGGAGCGTTGGCTGTACAAATCAAGGTGAGTGCGTATAAATACACAAACAACAAGCAAATATATACACATATAGAAGAGGAAAAATTTATATACTATAATACTGTTGACAGTTGATTTTTTCTTGCGTAAAAGGGTTTAAAAAGGTGTTTTTCTTGATTTTCGTCATTCAGTTTGTATGGCAGCTATGTGCTATAGTGATCCGATCTCAACAAATTTTTCAAAAATAGTAGCCTTGCTTTAGTTAATAATTCATGGTGAATTTTGAGAAGATATCACGACAAACAAAAAAGTTTTCCATACAAGGACATGATTTTGATCGTTCAGTTGGTATGGCAGTTATAAGCTAAAGTTATTCGATCTGAAAAAAAAATTCGTAAATTGTAGCGTTAGCTTGTATAGTGATACATACCAAATTTTGTGGAGAAATCTTGATAAATAAAACATATTTCCATAGAAGAATTTAATTTTGACCGCTCAGTTTGTAAGGTAGCTATAAGCTATAGTGATCCGATCTAAAAAATTTCTTCGTAAAATATACCGTTGCCTAAAGCAATAATCTTTGCTTAATTTCGCAACAATCTCTTGACAAACAAAAAAGTTTTCCATACAAGGACATGATTTTGACCGCTCCTTTCGTATGGCAACTATATGCTTGAGTAAACCGATCTAAACAATTTCTTCGTAGAATATACCATTGTCTAAGACAATAATCTGTGCTTAATTTCGCAACAATCCCTTGACAAAGAAAAAAGTTTTCCCTGCAAGGACATTATTTTGATCGTTCAGTTTGTATGGTAGCTATAAGCTATAGTGAACCGATCTTAACGATTTCTTCGTAGAATGTACTATTAGCTAAGACAATATTCTGTGCTTAATTTCGCGACAATCATTCGATAAATAAAAAAGTTTTCCTTACAAGGACATTATTTTGATCACTCAGTTTGTATGGTAGCTATAAGCTATAGTGAGCCGATCTGAACAATTTCTTCTTAAAATGTACCATTGGCTAAGACTATAATCTGTGCTTAATTTCGCGACAATCATTCGATAAACAAAAAAGTTTTCCCTACAAGGACATTATTTTGATCGTTCAGTTTGTATGGCAGCTATATGTTATAGTTGTCCGATATCGGCAGTTCCGACAAATGAGCTGCTCCTTGAAGAGAAAATGACGTTCGCAAAATTCCAGACCGATAACTCAAAAACTGAGGGACTAGTTCGCATTTATACAGACGTGGAAGGAACAGAAGGACATAGCTAAATACAGTCAGCTCGTCACGCTGATCATTTACATACATTCTTTATAAAACCTCCTAAGTTTCTTTTTGGTTGCTACAAACTGCTTGTCAAGCTTAATATACCCTGTTCAGCTGATAAAAATATACACAAATCCAGCTAAGCATTTACACACAAATATTTACACCTAAAATGTATGTAAATGTGTGCGTGTAAATGCGCTTTTTCCATATCCAATTAAATTAGTGGGGCTTTAGCAAAGCTTTAAAGCTAACATAATAATGCATACAAACACACACACATGCATGCACGCATAAAAATTAATGTCTATTATACCAAATTGCTTATGCGCGTGGCGTGTGTGTGTGTGTGTGTGAATATGCCAGCACAGAAAAAGTGGTAAAATTGTAATTGAATTAAAATTGCATTTATTGCAAAGGAAACTTTTGCAAATGCAAACAAATTTAATATTTATTTTAAAACCAGACAAATTGCAATTCAAGTAAATTATTTCCACAACTTTTAGCTAAACAAAATAGGCAACAAAGTTTGTAATAACTAGAGCGAAGTGATTGAAATTTTTCAATGTATACATAATACAAGAATATACAGAAAATTTTATTAAAATAACGTAATCTGTGGATTAAAAGGTCTCACTGGCTGCACAGAGAAAAATTTAATAAAAACTTGCTTTTAATAACGGCACTACTGGCATAAATATTCGTGGAATTTCAATTACTGAGGCTTTCGTGTATTAAAGAATGCTAATTATAAGTAAAAATAAATTAAAACTTTGCTATTTTCATATAAAAGTATGAACTTTTCGAAGTAAGTCATCAAGAGGATTGCATAAGGGTAATTAGCTTCATATACTTCATTCAAAAATACAGCTCATTTTGAAATATTACCAGAAGTGGCATTTCTAAGCTAAAAATTTGATTAACTATCGGCGTATGCTGAACAAATCGAACAAACAGTAAAATATATATGAGTATAATAAGAGTCCTACCCAAACATATATGCCAAAGTAACAAGGAAAGGAGATCGACCTAAAACTATTATAGGGCCACAGGCAACACTGGTATAATCAACCCCCTGTGCCCAATTTTTTAAAGAAGAAAAGCAGATACTTCGAATATGATATGGAATGTTTATTATCATTCGTAAGAACATTCCTTGGCATTTATTTTTGGAAGATTATCTCTTCCAAGACCTGAACCGTAGTTAGATAATCCGCATATACTTTAGACTTTACATATCCCCACAAGAACTATGCGAATTCAAACGATCTTGGTGCCCAATCGATCGGCACAAAACGTAAAATTGTCTGCTCACCGAAATGTTCTTTCAAAAATCCATTGATTGATGCGATGTGTGGAGAGTGACGCCGTCTTGTTGAAACCAAATGTCGCCGAGATCACGAGCTTCAATGTCATACATAAAATAGTTGGTTATCATGGCGCAATGAGGGTCACCATAGATGGTTGCGTTCTCACCGGCGTCATTTGGCTCGAAAACATTGGATCTTCTTGGATTGTACTACACTTTAATATTCCGATATCGACAGTTTCGACAAATGAGCAGCTTCTTAAAGAAAAAAAAAGTTTTCAAAATTTCTCATCGAAGTCTCAAAAACTGAAGGACTAGTCCACCTCAGCTGGAATCGGATTCAGTGTCTTTAGCGATTGACTTCTAAAGTCTTTTATGGACTCATAGCAAGTTCTTCGAAGCTGATGCTGGTTTTTAGGTTTAGAGAACAGAAAAAAGTCACTGAAAGCCAAATCTGGCGAATATGGTGGCGTCTCGTTGACTTTTCTTTTGCGTTGGGCCGATAAGTCGGTCCCAGTAATGTTATACACATCATCGTTTATGCAAAATATTCAATTCTCTGGGTACGAGTCTATTCTCGACCTCCTTTAATGACCCAAAATAGTATCGAAAAGTGAGAATTGATCTATAAAAATAGTAAGATTCTCTCCTATCTCCTATCTCTTGCTGTGCCTCTAAAGCCAATGCGACAATTCTCAAGCACTGTTGATTTAACATTTTCTCTATTAACAGAGATGGATGAAAGATTCTCATGATCATGAAGCTTAGTGCCACTCAAATACTTCAGTTCGTGAGAGAACAGGCTTCACAAAACACTTCTGCAACATTTTCAACGAGTACGCTGCAGTGAACCCAATGAAAAATACAAAAGTAAAGCATTCTGATAACAATTTCCTCGAATATTTGGTCATTTATGAGACTCAGTCGAAGCCTTACATAAGTATAATGTGTTCAAATTGAAAGATGAATTTTTAATTTATTCGAATCGGTAAATTCTTTTTCTGTAAGTTGGTAGCACTGTTAGTGATATCTATGCTAAATTTCATGTCAAAATATTCATTAGTGTTTGAGATATGCGTCGTTTTGTGAGGCTCTAAAAATGATTTCTTCGATTTATTTTATGTCTGAATTTATTGAACAAAGAAGTGCGACAATGCACCATCTCAGACTGCATTGCTTATTCGTCATCATTTTGCCACTTTTTCAACTAATATCGTGCCGCAACCATCGCAATCGTATGATTTACCTTCGTGTAACTTCTGGCTATTCAGCAAATTCACATGACCACTCCGGGGACACCGTTTTGACTCAATTGAGGATATAAAAGCTGAATGGAAGAAGGATCTGATGGCCATCACAACGCAGGATTTTTCCAAGTGCTGTGATGACTGGAGAATTTGTTGGCATAAGTGTATTGCAGCGGGAGGGGATTACTTTGAAGAAGGTGAAATGGACAAAATTCACCTTTCAATTTGAACACAGTAGTATATCGTCAGCAAACCCACGCATACTTCTTGCTATGGTTCTGGAGTCAGCTCCAATTATTTTTTAAAACGTACAATATATGGGACTTATGAAATATGCCTCAAAGAGTATTTTACTTTTAAAAAAAACTTTACCCAGTTTTAAATGAGCTAACTTATTTGATTAACTCAAGCAGTGGTTCATTGATTGCTGTACTATTTTACCTGAAAAAGGTGCGTGTGTGCGGCATAGTCTAGGAGAAAAAGTTGCAGTACATTTTTCCACCTGCGGATCGAAATTCATGAAGTAGGAGTCTTTTGTCTGGAGCTCTCAATCACAATTTGTTTCAGACTGCCAAAGCACGGTAGTGCCTTTCAAGCAGAAGTCGCAGCTATAAGGATAGCAGCAAATGTATTTCTACAAGGTCCTCACCTTCTTTTGGCGAGGTATGCATCCACTTCAATAGCAGAGCTTCTACACAAGCATTGAGCGCGTTGATTGTGAGCTCAAGGCTGGCCAAGGATTGTAGCATTAAGCTGCTTCCATATTAGATTTGTCTGGATGCTTGTATATAAATCCACCGAGCTTGTATGAAAAGGCATCCATACCCAAATCCCATCAATATGGGAATATGTGGAGTCTCCAGTCTTCGTACATTCTGGCACTGGATCTCTAAGTTTGGCAGCAAGATCAGCAAGCGTGGAACAGCAGTCAACACTTGTGGGACTACTTAAGCCTTCTGGCAAAGAGTGGACCGTAAAATGTCAATGGAACTACTAGATCTTATATAGGTTTACATCGCCCCTTGATAGGTGTTTTAACTGGAAAGTGCTCCATTGTCACTCACATGGTGAGGCTTAAGATTTTAGAAGAGGCAAGTTGTCCAAGCTGTATGGAAGAAGAAGAGGTGAAAACATCCAAGCACTTCATTCTCCACTGTCCAGCTCTCGCCAGACTAAGGTTCACGGATCTCGGTTGTCTTACTTTCGGTGAACCCGGCGAATCGCTTGGACCAGATATAAGGCAGATAAATAAATTTGTGGCGTGTTCTAGGCGTTTTATAGATATACTACAGTACTTATCTATGAGTTCTAGGGACCTCAATGGACAGTCACCTTTAGACCTGTGGCCCTATTACTATTAAAACTTGCTATTAAAAATATTGGAGTCATAATAATATAGAGCAGTGTTATTTTTGAAAAAATTTCCCAAGTTTTTTCCTATCTTTTAAACCGAGTTAAATACAGGGTTCCAAAAATTCTGAGTCAACTCTTTCAGGAACAACTTTACATTCTGAAAATACCTAAAAATTTCTATTTTACCAACAGAAAGTAGCAAGCTACAAAAGTAAAACTATATTTTTTTTTTATTTTGACATGACCCGGCGTTAAACCCGCGACATATAGAGGCACCAAGCGCAGTCCAAAATTTTTAAGAATTTTTGTATTTGAGTTATCGTCATATCGTATTTTTTTATACATTTTACAACGGTAAATATATAACAATAAATAATTACACTTTCACTTGCACAACAGTCAAAGCCTTCTCCGCCCCCCGTTAACATACCACCTCACATTTATTTGACAAAGCGACATTTCGGGCACGCTGTTGCTGCCGCGGCGCTTGCCGCTGCTGTTTTTGACGTTCAAACTTTTTCAATAATGGCGTAAAAAATGAGAATTCCCAACGCCTTGAGGCTGTGTAAACATTCTAAAAACGCAACTAAACAAAGAAGAGTAATAAAGCAACAAAAAAACGGCACACAATTTGCTGAACTGTTCATGTACTGTTAATGTTTTATTCAACAGTAAAGCACGAAGTTTTTAGCGCGTTGCCACAGAAGGAAGCGGCGACCTTATTTGACATGTGTATATGTATATCTAAATTTGTACTGTTTCGCTGACGTTTCGGGTAGTGAAGAGACGAGAGACATACATTTTTTAATAGAAAAGCGAAATTTCATTTCTATGTCGTTGCTGCCATAATTTGTTAATTCGAGGCACGCACTGCTGTCGACGCACCGAAAAGGCGAAACAAGAAATGCAACGCCACCGAGCCGCAATGCCTTGAGTATAAATATCCGCCGAAAAGTGCGCGATAAACCTACTGCCGAGCAACGCAAGATGATGACCCGCTCAGCTGCAGGCGCACATTTCTCTGTTGAAAAAATAGATATGGCGTCGGCTGTGGGCGGCAAATGCGTCAACGGCAGCGGTCAGTTGTGCCAAGAGATTAAAAATTCCTGAAATGTCCGTGGCGAAATAATTACGCGTCGTCGCCATTTTGTACTTCACGTATTTTCTGCATTTTTTTACATTTTCATCATTTTTATTGCTTCGTTTTTCCGAAAGTACTTTTGCTGAAAAGGAATTGCTGTGCATAAAAAGCAACCCTGTAGGAACTTTTGCATGCGCATCACTTTTCGAAACTGGTGACGTCACAGTGGAGAATGGTTACGTAAGGTGCAAACTAGAAAATACTGAGAGTTGTCGTTGAGTGGACAGTCACGAATGACGTCCAACTGCTGCTAACTTCGACGTGTCTTAGTAAGACTACTCTCCGGACATGTTTCGTTGCTGGTAGGGTATGCCCTCACTTAAAAATAGATGTTAGACAAGGTTCTTTAAGATAATGTGATAAGCACTAACGAATACACGGAGTCTCCGGTGCTTCGATAAGTTTATATACAGGGTTTCGGAAATCAATTGAATGTTTGAGAAGTCGCTCAAGATCAGTCGGATATCTCTAGTTTGGTTTCAAGCTCAAAACGCTTCGTCGATTTATGAGAGTCTAAAGATCCAGTTTGAGGATAACAAGAACTAATATCTATCCAAGCGAGATCCATCGATTTTGGATCGATCCTACGACCTAACCTAACCTTGTGTCTCATGATTTTCTTCAGCTTCATTTCAATTACATTTTTGTAGAAATCCTGCAAATTACAAGACGGTTACAAATAGTTTATTACACCCTGTATTAGGATATTAAGTTTTATTAGCGATGCCATCGGACAAAATGGATC
>JBAWJQ010005344.1:0-156399 GCA_037783105.1 Bactrocera zonata | reverse complement strand
GAGCTGGCAACACTTGCCCAAGTGAAAAACATTAATTTTTAATGATGAACGCGAAAGCGAGCATAATAATGCGCACTGGCAGCTATCCCTTTTGTTGTTGGCGTGTGACGAAAAAGCGCGAAAAAATCTGCTGAAAAATCGCAAAATAAATGGTTGAAAAAGAAAGTTGATCAATTTGTTGAAGCTGGAACCAGTTATGCCCCATACACTCATATATACATATATACACAGACATACATATTTATATGCACACTAACACGTTTACATATACTTACATATAAGCAATTACAACTCAGTGCCTTTGACGCCTAGCCAATTGATGTTCCAGTTAGCTGCGGTTCAAACGAGCGCGCGTGCTGGAAGAGTTCGCCGAGAGCGCGTAAAATTACGAAATTAGCGCACCCGAAGTCGTAGGGCACCGATTGCACGGATTTTATTGGTCTCTGTCTCAATTTTGCTTAATGTAATAATATTTTAAACTTTGCCTTTATCGGCTTTATTTTCAACACTTGTCAGCGGGCCTCTGCTGATGGGGCTGGTGCTGGGTCTATCAATTTGCTCTTGTCATTCACCCTTCACCCTTTTGCTGGCAGCGCTGTTTAATTTATATTTTGGCTTTTACTTTACATTGCCGTGTTGTTATTGCGGTCGGCAATTGTCTGCTATGTGAGCATAAGGTACGAGACATACAACAAACAACATAAAGCAATGCCGAAATAGAAAACAAAAAGCACATAAATTAGGGAGAGCACGCGTAAAAGTGCTTGACGTGATTTATATGACGCTGTGGTTAAAGAAATTTAAAACAAAACTTTTGTACCTAGTATATTATATACATACATATGTACATATATAGCATGCAGATGAAAGGTGTGTATTTGTCGGCGAGTTTATTTGGGTTAAAGCGGAGAAACGACTATCTAATTTAATTTTTCTTTTTAATTATTGGAAACCATCCGAATAAGCTCTTAAACTAAATTTAGTTTTAAATTTAAAAAATCTGAATAATTGAAATTTTCCTCTGGGTGAGAAACCCAGAAAGCCTCTTTCAATTAAGCAAACAAAATCCCCCTCGGATATACGTTTTTTAAGTGGTTATAAACAGTAATAATTAACAAAAAAAACTTTATCTCTTTTATTTTTCTAAAGTATATATATTTAAGCATACACAAAGAAAATTTCATATCGTTCCGGTGAATATTTTTGAAATTACAAGCAAAATTGAAAATGTATTTCAAAGTGCTTGGAAAAGCATTCCAAACTCTAAACGCGTTTTCTTAAAATGATGTGTTTTTCGAAGTCTATGACCAACATATATATACAGTAGTTAATCGAAAATTTTGTTTACTGATTTCTTTGATAAACAAATGAAGACCGAAATTTTAGTCAAAAATCGATTTTTTTTTTTGTTTGGAAAACCGCCATTTTAAAAATTAATTTTGCTTATTCTTCAATTAACATTACTTTAACGAAATATGTTTTATGTTTTGATTTCGGAGGATCGAGTTCAAAGATATAGTGTTCACCGCAAAACGTCTTTTTTGAGAGGAGCTCCCAGAAATCAGCTACAATTCCCTTACAAATAAATATTTTTGCTAATACTAAGTCTTGAAATACAGTTGAAAGATACCACCATAATATGTGCTCACATTTTTGGATCAATAAACTTAAAATTTTTCTCAGAAAAAATCTAGAAAACTCGCTTTTTCTGGCCTTCTTACAGTATATAACTCCACAAGCGCAGCGGTCAACTCACAAAGAGTAATTTAATCGTTAGGAGTTAACACTATAAAGAGCATTTAGTTAAAACTATAGATAAATTCTACACATATATGTTTCAGACAACAAGTTTAAGCCAACTTCTGAGCGACACAACATAAAGAAGCTACATATTTTCAACTTAAGCTGTTATCATTTTTTCTTTTTCTATATATTTTATGAGAGCTATTTTGTACTAAATTTTTAATCTTCAAAGTAAACGAATCTACAAAATAAATATAGTGAAGGTCTAACGAATCGTTTTGTGCTCTTCAACTTGACCCTTTACTCCTTTTTTTCGTTCATCAAAAGTAATAAATCTATACAGTACTCCATGGCGTATGAGCAACACATAATGTAGAAATCACTTGCATGAATACTCACTTCATTTGAAGTATGACTTTAAGGGCGTATAACTTTTAAAGGAAAATGTTAGTGAGAAAATCAAAGTAAAAAGGAAAAATTTGTACTAGAGTATCACTCACCGCAGTGGAGCCATTAAATAAGTATGCGAGATAAAGGGTAAGGGTATAATAATAGAAATGAGTCAATATGATAACTAAATTTTATTGCTTGGCTGAGATCATTGACCATCGGCGCATTATATCGCCTTTTATGTTCGCCACGTGGAGTTCGATCAGCATTAATGATAACTTTGTAGTTGTCTGAAGGCCAGTTGTCTATCGGACTTATAAAGATTTTTGCCAAGACATTGTGACCGTGTAATATTCGATGAATTTTCAATACCGTTGCTCTTTTTACTCCTTCAATATATTGGCAACGACGATTTACTTCATTTTGTTCATCACCTATAAAGTATACCTGCAGAAATTTATGCTGATCATCATCTTCTGGAAATAGTGATCCAATTTGATGATATTATATATCTGTCTTTGTACAGTAAAAGTTGGTGAAAACCCGGCATTCTTATCACTTTCTTACTCTTTGCTTTTTTCTTATTTTGCTCAGAAATTGCTTTAACATTTAATAATAAAGTTTTCAAAGACTCTTTTGGTTCACCAAGTAATGAAAGTGAAACTTTACCACCGGAACAGCACATTCCAGCAATTTCATCTTTCAATTTAAAAGCATCGCAGTACTGACATTTTTTATTCATTAAGCCAATAACAATTAGTTGATGATTATGATATTCAATTGAAGGATCATATTGAAACCCAGTACCATTAAACACAACCCAATCATTACGCATGAAATTTCGGCGGCGCGTGGTCTACATGTCTGCATTATGAATTCTTCCCACCTGCGATTGTTCTGGTGTTTCTATCACTCTTCTAGTTGTCTGCAGTGCAGCTTGTCTTAATAAACGAACTCGTGCCTGAAGAGGCGTTTCAGCTGCTCTCAAAACTCTATGTCGCTCTGCTTGTTGTTGTCTTCTCAGCTCTGCGTGAGCCGAATTTTCTTTATTTCGTACTACGGATTACCTCAAAAATTTGAATAGTTTTATACTGCATGTAACGTCAGAAGAAAATAACAATAAATATAGAATAATCAGTTGAAACTATGTGTATTCAATTGAATTAGATATTGTCGTCACCGCCGGTAATACAGTGGGACGGTATTAGAGTATTCATGGTTGAAACTTCATTACTGTAATGCTAGATGGCGTTGAAAAAGCTAAATTTGACGATTTTTTGAGAAACAAGTTTTTTATCTTTCTTAATTTTTTTTTTTAATATAAAGTAACCTATTTTATTTCTAATACCTTCGGGAGTATATGTACAAAGTTTCATGATGATCGGTTAAGTAGTTTTATTTAGGCTTAAGTTGAAAATAACGAACTTGTTTATGACGGATACGTGTTTTAGGACAAAAAAACAACAGCTTGTAGAGAACTTTCATTCCACGTGAGGTCACTTTTCATCAAAAACAATGACGAGTTCATTACTCCGAGCACTGTTTCGAGAATTTCAAGCGTAATAATCTCAAGTTTTTACTTGGACATAGATGAAAGATGGCTCCATCAGTTCACTTCGAAGTCCAATCGACAGTCGTCCGAGTAAACTGCGTACGCTGAACCCACTCCAAAGCGTGGAAAAATCAATTGATGGCTGTCGTGGTTTCTTGCGGTAAGAATAATTAGCATGGAAACATAATGATCATCAAACGCAAATATTACATAGCGTTATTAAACTGTTTGAAGAACAAAATCGTCGAAAAATGGTTGCATTTGAACAAAAGAAAGCGTTGGGTTAGCAAGACATTGCACCGTGTCACAAATCAATAAAAACGATGGTGAAAATCTATGAATTTAGCTTCGAATTGCTTCCGCATGCATTGTATTCTCCAGATCTGGCTCCCAACGACTGTTCTCCAATGATTAACTGTTTTCAAATCTCAAAAAAGTGCTCACTGAGAAAAAATTTTCGTCGAATGAATAAGTGATCAAGGTCAAAACTGGGGTCTATAATTAGTGTATCATCCTTGAACTGGACTATGTTGATTAAAAAAAACGAATTTTGCCAAAAAATGTGTTTATAGTAAAATGGAATTTTTAATTGAAATGTTATACACTATTCAGGGAAAAAATCTTAGAATAACTTCAATGTTTCGATATTGTTGAAAACAGGTATTTGAGACATTTTAGATGAACATGCATATTTTCTTTTCCAACACCACTTCCGCTTAAGCGTTTATAGCCTATTTCTGGAAGATTAGAGAGTATTATTATATCCTACTGTATTAAAATTTCCTACCTTTAGTGCGTCGCGTACTACTCTTCAGAGAAATTTATAAAAACAATAATTTTTTATTACCGAAGGACTTCGTTATAATCCTCTAAATTCATTCCAAAACACAAAAAACCCATATGTTTTAAGGTCAAAATGCTAAGCTGTGCCAAAAATTGTACCAAAAACTCGACAGCATATTTTTTGGCAGCCCTCCTCGTGGCATGTTCGCCATTTTTGTGCCGCAACAAGGACACGTGCTGCTGTGGACAACGTTTACATTAACCAAGGATGCGCAAATATTTTTAAATGCATCATCAACGTAGACAAATATTTGCCATCTAAATAAATATTTCGTTATATCGGCATAATTGTTGAATATACACAGCCTTCAGTTTTGGCGCGAGCGGCGCGTTGGAGGTAGGAAAGCGGCGTTTGTCCTTGCAATGCAAATTCGCAATGTTTTTATGAAATATTTTAATTTTTTGCAATTTGTCAGGCAACAAAAAATATACACTCATTTAAATATGCAAACAACAACAACAAGAGCGAGAGGCATCTGCAGGTTAGTGCATTGAAATGAAATTTGGATAACTGCGAGAAAAAAGGCATCAAACCGGAATGAGTTAAAAACCAAACCAATTATTTAATGGCAAACCATAACGGTGCTGCGCCAAATATGCGCGACGCATTGAGGCAGCGTCGGTAAGCGGCAGTTATAAGTGGCAAGGGTGCATGCCTGTTTGAGGACATGTTGGCCTATCGGTGCATGGAGATGATTGCAAGCGTGTCTGGCTGTGTATGTGTGTGACACAGTGCGGTTATATTTTGGCCAAGTTACTGCAGCAATGTTTGGCCGCTTTTAGCAATATTTTTGCTCTGTTTTTCAGTCTTTTGCCTTGCAGCTAAAACGTTTGCTTTATTTTGCGGCAAATGAGCGAAATATGCGCACATTTAATTAAGGTCAGAAATGTATTTTTGATTTGACGATGACCGGCTCCAAGGGGCAGTGAGTGCTTTGTGCAATAGCGCCCAGTCAGCATTTGACAGCTGAAATGACTCGTAAACGTCTTCGAGTCTTCTCGTTAGTAAGGCAACGTTGGATGAATGTAGGGTTGCCAGCTATGCTGCCTGTTGTTGTTGTTGTTTTAGTTTTAGTGGATACCTAGTTCCTATATGGATGGTAAGGATTCGCTAAGTTGGCATCGACTTCATCTAACGAGAGGCCCAAGAAACGTGCTGTCGGGGTCGCACCGAAGGGAGAGTGGTGTCAGATGAATGTCATGCGTAGACTCATTGCACGGATTGGATATGTCGGAGTGTATTCTGGATAAGTAGGAGCTTAACTTGCTACAATATCCAGAACGAAGCTGCCAAGGTGACTTCGTTTCTTACAGCAACTCGAGCTCTTCGCAGATGGATGATGATTTGACTCGAAAGAAGTCGGTGTTGATGGCTGAATGGCGATTAGGACGTTCTGACAAGTCCTTTGTGCGTCGAAGTCTGGTCGGCGTACTGTCTAATGTCGTCCACGTAATTGAGGAATGACCTCTTGATGTTCTAGGCATGTTCTGCTCTAAGCAAGAAACTGTAGGGTTGATTTCTACGAGCGTTCCAGCATGACTGTCTGGAGAATAGTTCATTATGTTCTTTTACGGAGCAACGA
Source organism: Bactrocera zonata (assembly GCA_037783105.1). Lineage (NCBI taxonomy): Eukaryota > Metazoa > Arthropoda > Insecta > Diptera > Tephritidae > Bactrocera > Bactrocera zonata. The sequence goes on along the minus strand of JBAWJQ010005344.1, from coordinate 150,288 downwards.
GCTCGCTATGTAGGTCTTGGATAGGAGACATCAAGAGGCATCCTGTCGTAGTCCGGAGTACAGTATTCTGACAAGCCTGAAGTTTTCTCGTCTGTGTTCCACTGCATCCTGGTGGCATATTGGTGCGGCGTAGTTAAAGACCGGCCAGCCGATTGTCTTGTAAGTTGCCAGCAACGTTTCTTTGTCCTTTCGTCATGTGCTGCCGCCTCTGAAGGCTGAGGGAATTTCGAGACATAGAAGGTAAACAACAGCGGGGAGAGAACACGGACTGCGGAGCCCCTTGTTTAATTCTTCTTTTCCTTTCATATACGTATAGTACGGATGATTGACGACCGCTCAGGTAGTTCATGGTCCACCTCTTCAGTCCTGGAGGGAGCGTAGTTTGTTCGATGATCTGCAGTAGCATTGTGTGACTGACTGTATCAAAGGTTTGAGAAGTCCGACGCTACAAGGATCGTTCTCATACAGGGTGGTTTGTGGTTAAGGCCATGAACTATCTAAGCGTTTATGACGCTAAGTGCTGTGGTGGGACTGAGCACTTTTCGGTTTGCTAAGCTCAAGTGGTGGGTGAAAGTCGGAAGTAGCAAGATATCAAGTGTCTTCACTACTGTGGAGAGGAGAGTTTTCGGACGGAAATTTTCACCTTTGTTAGCGAGTTTCCTAGCTTTCAGTTCCGACATTCCACACATCAAGTATTTAAAGAGTGGTCAGCGACGGGTTGAGGACCTAAGTGAGGTAACTTACTAACCTCGAGCCTAGATGCTTTAGCATAAGCATGTTGGTCAATGGATTTTGATGATTTTGAGCTATACTGCCTATTTTTCATAGCTTTTACGTCATCTACACGTGGTTTTTTCAAAAGAACCAAGTTTTTTGATACGAGTCCAGCTTTGACGATTATCATACATAAAACATTAATCAAAATGTGCTGAGTCGATTTATGAGAGTTGCTGGGATCCTCCGATATTTTTCTGATGAAAAAACAACAATTATCAACCAGTTTTTCTTCAACTTATTTGATGATGTCGCCATAACCAGCGGTGGTTGAACGACGGATATAACTTCTCTATGGCTTCACGACCTTCACTGAAAGCCTTGTGCCACTCAAATACTTATGTGTTGATAAAGAAGACTCCCCTAAACACTTCAGAAATATTTTTAGCGATTCCGTAGCCGCGATCGTATTGGAGTTTGAATACTCAGAGTTCAAATTATGGGACTGAAAATGTAGAGGTATCGCTTAATGCTTCCAAGTGGTTCTTATTCGTCTCATTTAACTGTTTCACCCAACTGCTGACTGGGCTAGCACCAATATCCATTTTGCGTGTGTTTTCATTGGTATGCGAAGGGTAATTTTTTCTTCAATTTGTGGCGTTACAAGTTGAAAGGGTTGCAGGAAGGCGCCAAAAAAGCCAACAAGAGCAATCAAAGCCTTCGCGTTTGCCAAATGCTAAGTGAAGAGTAAAAACAAATGAATGGAAGAAAACAGTACTGCCACAACCGCGTTGTATGCAGCATGTGCTAAGTGGCAAGCAGACCACGTCACACAAACACACACCACCCCGAAATACATTCCCTAAAAATACCGCCAAATTGCGTCCTAATGAAGCGCAGCGTCAAATAGTTGGGCAGTCAAGTTGGGGCAACATTTGGCCGGTCTAGCCGCTAAGTAAACGAAGAAGGATGTTGCAACAATGGCAAGCAGCTCGCACAGGCTACTGGCTTGAACTGCTGAACACATCAAGTCGGTACTGCTCAGCCTGTCTGCTCGCTTAGCGTCACAGCTTAGTTGCTGCCATTGTACGACTTAGCGAGCACGAGCAACTAAATTGAAAAGGAGAAAAATAATTTGACTAAAAAGGCAATAAAGTCCAAAAAAAAAGCAAAGCAACAACAATTCCAAAAACAACCCAAATCACTAAAAGGAAGTGAACTTATGGCCAACGAATTGCGCAGAAAGTAATTAATGCAAGAGCAGCGGCCGCAATCAGCCTCGGTGAGGCACTAATTGAGCAGCCCATTTGTTGTTGTTGTTGTGGATGTAATGCCAAATGCCTGCATTTTGGTTGAGTTTCGAATGCTTTGGTTATGGCCAAAAACAAAGCGTTAAGCAAACAATTCGTTTAAGCCAAAACGACTGTGAGACAGGCAAGTCTTCAATCTGCTGTCCAAAAGCGATTCTAAGAATTCTAAGGACTTGGCGTAGTATGAGTGTGTTTATGTGAATGTGCGTGTGTGTGTGCCTGGGTTAATGCTCGGAAGCAAAAGTAAATTGCGTAAATGAAGAAAAATAGCCTTAACGTCAATACAATTAGGAAAACTTGCAGCGCAAGAATGCTGTGGCTTAAAGACCCACACTTGCCGACTGTGATGCCACATATATACGTGTGTATTTATGTAGGTCTTTATATTAACTGGCGTACGAGATAGTAGCAGTAACTTTTCTTTAATGAGCTGTAAGTGCTTTAAAAACTTCCTTGTCCTTAAACTTAATTGTTCGGAAACGTAAATTGAGTAAAATTATATAAGCATTTTATTTGCATATGTATATGTACATATGTACGTATGTATATGTATTTCAATATATTCAGTGAATATTATTATATTCTAGAATATTATTCACTTAGTTTTCATAGAACAATAGAGCGAAAAAAATAAGATTATTACCGGTTATGACACAAAGATCAGAAACGAGGTTAGGAGAAATACCAGAAATACAAACTGGAATCTGGTAAACGAGAATCCTGGAAAAACTTTTGTAGTGGATTTGAAAAGATCAACGAGGTGACGAGACCTAGAAAACTATTATCTAAAAGCCCCGCCTCGCCTGGTCTAATTCCCATTAGTAGGGGAGAGTGGTCGGACAAATGCCAGAACTCATTGGAAGACCTAATCAGTGTCCAGTTTCCAGGCTATTAGGACCCGTTAAGCCCTAGCTTTAAAGGGAGTAATGCTTTATCTAACCGTGCCATGGTGAAAAGCGATTTTGGGGGATGCATGAAGTTCAGCTAGGTACCACACTCATGGGGAAAGGCTAGGGTAGATTTCACACAGAAGGCAGTCAAAAACAACCCAACCTACTCAAAAGAGTTTAGGCCTGTAGGCTTAACTTCCTTCCAGCAGAAAGCGCTAGAAAAGACCTTAGAGGCGCACATTAGAGCCGCGGCGCCTCCTAGAAGCTTGGCTCAGGCGCAGCACGCATATACGAGCTCCATACACTAGTATTTAATATCGCAAGAACTACGCTCTTGGATCATTGTGGACATTTCTGAAGCATTCAACAATGTCTCTATGGAGTTTATTCTGAATAGTATCCGGCCTATAGACGTTGCTATACAACGCTGGATCAGAAGCCTTTTGATCTCTAGACGGATAAGAGCAGAATGGCACGATGCTAAAATGACCAAAGAAGTATGTGGAGGTACTCCCCAAGATGGAGTGCTTCTATGGACAGTAATAATGAATAAACTGCCAAGGAACTTTGAAAGCTCCTAAGATGTTGGCATATGCGGGTGACATTGCCATCTTAATAATGGGTAGGTGTCTACAAACCATTAGCAGTATTATGACCACCACTCTCAGTACAGTCCATGATCGTCCGCATCGCAAGCGGGTCTTGGGTTGAAACCGGAGAAATCTGCTTGTATTCACAAGAAAGCACAAAAGTCTTCTATAGAGGTTTTCTTCGGTGAGTGGGACATAACTGTCTTTCAAGGATCGCTCCAAGTACATTGGGGCAGTCTTGGATAGCAAACTGCTGTGGAAGCACAACGTAGAGGAAAGAGTGGGGAAAGCTAGCAATACTTGATATGCATGCAGTCAGATGCTCGACACTATCAGGGGCTCTTTCACTCTGTCATGCACTGGTGCTACACAGCTATTTTTACACCAATTCTGCTCTACGGTGCTGTAGTATGGAAGGCAATGGAGAGGGTTTAGAGGCTCGCTGCGCTGTGCATAGCGGGAGCTTTAAGGAAAACTCCAACGGCAGCTCTTGAACTGGTAGTAAACTTACCACCTATAGACCTCTTAGCCAAAAACTGCGCAGCAAAATCGGCAAGACGACTACTGGCTGCAAGAGAATTTACATATAGAACCTACGGACATAGCTCGGAGAGTAATCGTGGTTGGGCAAACACCGACCTCATGACCCCACTTTTCAAAGTAGGCACAGAAAGATATGGTTGGCGTAAAGATATAGCTACAGCAAATATATGGCTGGCGTAAAGGCTTCTGTTCTGATGTCTCGAAAATGGACGATGGAGTTGCTGCGATAATTCATTATATTTCAAGCTGAGGGTTTTTACTATTGCAAAAGTGGCGGAGCTGGCCTCTAAAGCAGCTGCAAGCAGTTCCATAGTAACATCTGCGTAGATAGCCAAACAGCAATGAAGGCAGTAACCTCGTCTCGCATATCGGCCAGAAGTGTCTTGGGAAGCAGGGCGGCAGTGGACGCCAGACGTAAGCAACAACACTTGTGCTGAGTGCCAAGCCAAAAAGTCATCGAAGGAAAATAAATAAAGGACGAGATTGCCAAGAATGGTAAAAAAATTCCAAACCCGATGAAACGATTGACCCACAAGTTTAACATAACCTAATCTGCTGGTTATGACGTCGAAACTGTCAAACAATCTAAAAATACGCCAAGAATGATTCTAAACTTAAAAACCGCATCGAAATCGCTAAAAACCCTAAAATAATACTCATCGTCTTCTTTGATTATGGTGAGGAGGCGCACCAATGAGTCTATAAGTTAAAATGGTGAATAAGAGTTAAAAGTGTCCATTTTGAAGTATCTACATGCATCCCCTTCTGAGAATGAGTCATTTAAAGTCATGAGCTGAAGGCACAGAAGGCCGACCGCAGCTTATAGCAAGTGAATTGGCTAAAGTGAAGCGTAAATGTGAAAGTGTTGAGTATTTTTCAGTACTTTTTGTACTCAGTATTTGGAGCTAAGGATCAAAGTTCTCACATACTATTGTTTTGTTTCATTATTGGTCTTACAGATCATTTATTGAACGGTTTATATTACGATTTTTTTAACGTTGTGATCCTCTGGAGCAAATCTGTCGCGACAAGAAGAATAATGACGATTTTTTTTTCCTTTTCCAAAAAGGATGTTCATTTTTATTCTCATTACAATTTCTCTTTCTTTGCTGCTGTAAATTATCCAGAGAAATTAACTAAATGTAATGAGCAATGATTTCGGACGGAAATCACAATCAAATACACAATCACTCATTGATAACCGAAATTAAATGGCGGCAATTATTTAGAATCCGGCTTCGAATGGACGGAGCGCACAAAAGACTACAGAAATGCCTGTTTGTACAACAACAATAATGGCACATAGCAACAGTGCCTTTCACTGCAAATAACTGTAATGACAGTAATCGCCAACGGACATTATGCACACGCGCCACTCACACAATGACAATCTGCTTAGTTCAGTGGTGAAAAATAACAGCACATTGCATAAATTAACCCGACAATTAACATTTCGTTCATTGAGCATTAAATAATAATGCAAATTACATAAATTACAAACGCAAAGTCGCAAAGTCTGCTGCTGCTGCTTCTTCTTCACGATTACAGCAGCAGCAGATAACTGTACACTGTGTATCGCTGCCTGTTGGCAACCCGAAATTTATAGCTCCTTTTCCTTTTTGCTACAATTTTTTTTGGTGTGCGTGAATAATTGATGCCGCAAGAAAGATGTGTAGTGAAGTGAGAGGTTGCAGTTTTAATTTATGTGCATTTAAACTTTTTTATACTCGAAGAGCTTGTAACCCATTTTATGCGAATTTTTCTCGACATTAATTTTTCTTGTCAATGTGAAATTGCTGTTCATTTATGCTGTGTGTCCGCTTTTTTCCCTTTTTTACATTCACCCTAAATTTCGACGGCAGCTAATGACAATTGACGTGACTCTAGCAGCTAACCTGGTTTTTCCACTGCATATATTACGGCGTCAGCGCATAATATTTTAAATCACACTTTATCCTGGAGCTTAGCTGCTTTTTTCGTGGATTTGCGCCGCAACTCCGCCCTTTCAATGTCTTGTTTGCTTAATATTTCAAATTAAATTAAGTTTATTCGCGCCTCAACACACTTCCGGACAAGTTGGTTTTCCGCTTCATCATCACTTATGAGTGAGTGAACCGGAGAGTGTGAGAACTTGCGTTATACACTCCCATAAAGAATGTGAGAGTATCTGTTTGCGTTTTCAAGAACTAAAAGAAAAAAAGTCAGCGAAGAAGTCGATGAGCGCGCGGCTTAATGAATTAATTATGCAGTTTATTTACATGCAGTCGGCACCCACTCCCATATTATCCTTTCTCCCTTTGTATTCGGGTGCCGACATGAGTAATGAGTACGAAAGATTTATTTGCTTGAATGTTGACTTTGATTAACTTAGTTTGCTGGCATATTTAAATCAACCGCTGAACTGTGATTTTGTCGTCAAGCGGCTTACGCAGGGTTCTGGGCATTGATTTATCTTTTAGGAGAGCTTAATTACGGGGGCATTTGTATGCAGATTAGAAGATCCTTATGGAGTGGATTAACGAGTCTTCTTGATGATGTTGTTGTATAAATTTGCTACGATATTTAATTGTAAATTGAGTTTATTGCGAGTGTGTTGCATATGTAGTCAAATTATTTAATAATGTTACGTATACACCATGTATGTCCAACATTACTGAGTAACGAGAAATATGGTATAAAGATCATAGTTCAAAGATTAAGATTTAAAATTTAAGAATTTAGATGCAAGATTAAGAATTTAAGATTTAACGATTTTAGAAATTAAAAATTTAAATTTAATTGATTAAAGAATAAGAATTAAAGATTAAAAAGTAATGATTAAAGATTACAATAAATTTAAATATAAATATAGAAGATAAAATTAAAGATAAAATTAAAGATGAAGATAAAGATAAAGATAAAATTAAAGATAAAATTAAAGATGAAGATAAAGATAAAGATAAAGATAAAGTAAAAGATAAAGATAAAGATAAAGATAAAGATAAAGATAAAGATAAAGATAAAGATAAAGATAAAGATAAAGATAAAGATAAAGATAAAGATAAAGATAAAGATAAAGATAAAGATAAAGATAAAGATAAAGATAAAGATAAAGATAAAGATAAAGATAAAGATAAAGATAAAGATAAAGATAAAGATAAAGATAAAGATAAAGATAAAGATAAAGATAAAGATAAAGATAAAGATAAAGATAAAGATAAAGATAAAGATAAAGATAAAGATAAAGATAAAGATAAAGATAAAGATAAAGATAAAGATAAAGATAGAGATAAAGATAAAGCAAGTCGAACAATATCAACTCCTAAATTTATTAAAGTTCAACAACGATCTTTAAAGAAACGCCTAAAACTGGCAAGCAAAGGCACGAAAAGAGATTTAATTACATAAGTTTTTATGCAGATCGTACAGAAACGGAGCGTATAAAAACAAAACAATAAAATATATTGCAGTTTCCTATAAGTAAATACCGTAGCTATAAATAAATTTTTTATTTTATTTTTTTTTAGTTACAAAGTCACTTTCGCTTTTGCAGACGCATTAGTCTGTCTTGCGGTATCGCTACTATTGTCTTTGGCGCATTTCTGAATTGAAATTACTTGCTTTGCTATTTTTTATGCTTTTAAGTACCAACAAGCTTATAATGTACATAAGTTTCTTGCTTTGCACAGTGGGCTGAATTACGATTTCAAGGCAGCTTTTTAAGTATATTTTTTTTTTCTTTTTAGAAAATTTGTTTTTAAAAGCCAAAACGATGTTCAAAAGCAACAAATTGAAAAAGGAATGTCAAAAAAATAACTTTTAGTGGGGAAAATGGATACAGAAAAAATTATTTTTATGCATAAAAAATATTGAAAAAATTTTAAAAGTGTTCTCAAGAAAATTTCAGTAATTTTTTAAGTGTAATTTTTTAAATCTGCTGAGCTGAGCAAAAATCAACTATCTTACACTTTTGTTTTCTTTAAGCAAAAAAAAATATTTTTAATCCTTTATGTATATGATCGCTGTTGATTTTGATTTCCTAATCGTTACAAATTTTATTGTGAATCGATAATCGAAAATACCATGACATTCCTAAAAAATACATACAATAGAACAAGTTCTGATATTAAAATGTTATCGAGCCAAAAATACACATTTCTTTACGCACCCAAGAACTCCCAATGTGCGTGAAGTGCGCCGGCGAGTATAAATTTTACACGACAATGGCACTGGGAACTGTTGAGAATAAAAACGCTGCGGAAAGAAATTTGAACTTAATTCACACTTAATAGTCGAGTCATAAATTTCTTCTCGCCTGCGAAGTCGGTGTGGCAGTGTGCGACAAATACGCAAAGCCATGCAGTAGCCAAAACACACATATATGTATATCTCAGCACAGCAATCCCTAAGGCTGCGCCCTCACTCTCTCGCTGTCTCCATCTCTCTCCCATTCATTCGCTTTCGTGAATGCACATGAGTTATTTGCTTTTTATGCATAATTTATGCTTTAAATGAGTTTTTCATATGTTAAACATGCCAAGATGGCAGAGCATCACATATTCGACGCACACGCACACACATACACAAACAGTGATATATGCGTGTTTGTGCAGGGTAACTGCGATTTGTTGCGCATCAATTTTATTTATGACTTGTGTGCATGGAAATTCATTTAAGCGCATTTAAGTGGAAGATATTCTAACAAAGCATTTCATTTGTGCGCAAACGCGTCGAGCGCCTTAAAGTATGCACACAAGTGTACAAGTCAGCTGCATGCCAGTTGTTGTGCGCATAATATTCTACATACATATGAATAATAAGAATGCATTAGTATGTGTGTATATTTAATCTTCAAGTTGTATACATGAATAAATGGCGCAAATGGAAAATAAATTTTCCTCAACATTCATTTCCGGATCTATGCGCTTACATATGCACATATGTATGTGTGCGCGGTTCTATGTACGTTCCTCATGTGGGCACAATAATTGAGTGTCAACGAAGTGTCGTATTACATACTCAATTCGCTCTTCCTGTCAACCCTTTGACGAAGTGATTTCGCCATGTTTGACCTGCTGGCTTGAGTTAATGGCGTTTAATTGTTTGGAAAGGGATTTGAATACGCCACACAATGTCTTGCTTGCAATGTCTGACTTGTTGCGATAACCTTTAAGTGCTTTTACTTTATTCCAAGAAAGTCGATACATAATAGCCGGCAGCCAAGATGGCACCACACCCGATTTACTTTCTTTCAATAATATCAATGATGCATATGACGAAGTAATTCAGTAAATTCAATAAAGCGTAATAGATTGAGCGCAGATTTTGTACAAAGACTTTCAAGGAAATGTAAGAACTCTCAAGCATCTTAATTGAACGATATTAAATAATAATTAAATGATGCAAGTGTGTATTTAAAAATATAAATAACACCGGTTTTCTGTTCTCATGCTTGAATTCAGATTCTTGACATTGAAAAATACTTTAATATTAATCTTTAGTTCTTTAAGTTTGCTTTAGGTGATCTATCGATAATACATTTAATTATTTCAAATCATGATCGAAAATTGTCTAATTTCTACGAAGCAAACTTTGACCGAAAAAACTGTTTCTTATTTTTGTCAGGTGAAACTAAATTTAACATGAGATGTCAACCCAAAATCGTGTTGACCGGTGTATGTAGGTATGTAGCAATGTTGAATGTAAATTTCTAAGAAGAATTAAATATCTCTGAAGAGTTTTCCACTGTTTGAGTAATATCTAGGTATTTCAATAGTTTAAAAAAGGAAAAAAATATTTAAATATTCCAATTTAAGTTCCGTTAAGCTTCTTCAGATATCTTTTTTTTCGCAAAATATTATAAGAATGATAAATTCATACAGTGAAAGCTCAAAAATTAATATTTATATTAAATAATACCCATTTTGGTAATGTAGAGATTCAGTTCCTTATGCCGGAAGCAATTGAGAAATAAGCCAGTAAACTAAAATATACATTTTAGTTCGATATAGTTAGATTATTCCGAGTGCATTGCCCTATAATTGTTATTTTTCTGTAGTCATATTGTCAGTGTTAGTCAGGTTAGTTTATATTAGGTCGTGCGGTTGATCCAAAGTCATTTAATCCCACTTGGACAGAAATGTGTCCTTACACAAATAGTAGTCAAAGTGGATCCAAGGACTTATACATATCTGATAAAATTTATATTGGATCCATTACTCCACAAACTGCATCGAAACAGGTTTATTCCCCTGATTGATACAAGCTTGCTTCGATAATCGATTGTTTGAGCTCCGTTTGTCAGCAGTTAGTTGTTTGTTTGAGGCATGAAACTTGATAATTTTATTAAAGAAAAATTAAAAAAACTACTTTGTTAAAATTGTGTTTCAATGCAATCACGGAAACGTTGAATATTGATATTTCAGAACAAATTTTATTCTGTAGTCACTTTATCACGAATGCAAACTTCACTGGAAATCGTACAGTCATCGTAAACTTGTCTCGAGTCGTTCATCATCTCTGTTAATGACGGTAACATAAAAGAACAGATTTCAAAATCGTCGTGTTGATGTCAGAGATGAAGAATATCTCAACGTCTAGGACTGAATCAACAAATTCTGGTTAATGTTTTGGGTATCAATTATCAGTGCTAGAACTGATATTTTGTCAAACTAACCTCGAGTAGAGTACGTAAAATACATGCTTGACAACGTAGCTATGGACACTACAAATATCAAACGCATCAGTACTGTTGACGAAACGTGGGTTTATGAATATGAGTTGAAACTTTCCAGCAATCTAGCGAATGGAAAATTAGTGTTGATAAGCTCTTATTGGGGCAAAAGGAGACCATTTCGGAGAAGGTATTTATTTGTATTAAAGTACAAGAAATTATAGCACTTTTTACAATACATACATATGTATATTATGAGCGATTCATATATTGCGGGCGATACTGCATAATGTTATGTTACGTATACGCCACGCATACCTAATACAAGGAGCCCTCCTATAACAGCAAGATTTTGTGTAATTTCGATGTACTTATCGAGATCTGATGAAGAATAAAACTATAGTTATTCTCATACAGGACATTTTCACAAATACCTACGACTTCACATGAATATATTTGTCAGGTAAAAAAATGCAAAATATTTTCTTTGGCAGATGTAATAAATTTTTAACGCTTAGTCTAGTTATACGAGCTACGTGATATATCCGAAAACACATTTTCACTAAATATTTACAGGGCGAGCTATACTGTGTTTAGATTTTAAAGCTTCAGAAAAAAGTACGCTTTTGAATGTTTTCGAGTATATCTAAAAACAACACTTAATTAGGAAGGAAACTGAAATACAGTGATTCAAAGAATCGATTTTTGAGGCTCCTTTGGAAGGAAGAAATAAGTGATTAAGCAAAACTTATATATTTAAACATTATTCACAATTTTTTTTTGATACGAAATCTTTGTTATTCCGTCTTTGGGAAGCAATTGCGAGCATTTCGCATGTGTATTTATCGGACGGTGAGCAGGACACAGTTCGTAGTTTCTATCGGAAACAAAAAGTTCAAAGATATTCATATTTTTTTTTTTGTGATTTATCTTCTTGTTAAACTAAACAAAAATCCAAAAAAATGTAAAATTTTAGAAATTTTTTTAAAATTGTAAAATAAAGGTTTTTGACCAACAAAATTTTACTTTATGTTGTTTAAAAATATGTTCAAACTTGACTTTTCTTAGTTTTTTTTTTAAATTTAACTAGAAGATTATTTAATGCCAAAGATAACAAACTTTTCCCCAATTCCAAATGAGGTTTAGTTTATTAAGAAAAATCGTAAAAATGAAAAACCGCGACATTGCGCGTCAAAGTTTTCGCTTTCTGCCCAATCGCTCATGTATCTGCTAGACACTCGGGCACTATTTTCCTTCTAGCTTCGAAAATAATTCAAATTTTCATCTAAAACTTTGAGAACATATTCTTAGATTATTTTTAAAAAGATTTAAGCAAAAAAAATCGATTTTTTGAAGCTTCTAAATCAGGCTCCCCCCTTAAAGGATGCTATTACATCCTCTTTAAGGCCTGAGGTACCCTTATAGCAGTCAAAGGCCCCCCGATGTGCCGCTGACCTGAAATGATAATAGTATAATCGCATATACTTGTAGACAATTTATCAATATTTACGTCTGTATGGCTCTGTGGCACAGAACCCTAGTTAACAAAGCTGTTCTGAGGTGTTATAACTCGTATAAAAAAATTTTTGAAGCCTTCGATTTAGAGCATTTTCGATAGGATTTTGGCTCAAGTTTTTCTCTATAGACAAGTCGCTTAAAACTTAAAAGTCTACCAACACTTGCCAGCAACTTGAATTAATTTAATTGCAAAACTCTTGAATAAAATATATTGAAGTTGTTTTCTACTGTTTGCATTTTAATTTAATATCTCGGCTTGCTTATTGATGTAATCTAAATCCTTAATATTTTAATCATGCATATCATATTCTGAACTAAGCAAACCATTTCGCCACGTATGTAATGATTTTAGGTATCATTCTTGCATATTTTCTTTATCTTATTCATTTCTCAGCTTAACAAAAAAAAACTACATTATTTTCTTTTGAAAAGAAAGTTTTATTATATTTTTTATTAGTTATTGAAATTTTTGTTACCGTAGCTGAGCTGTTTTTGATCTCAATGCCTAAAAAGTTCTTTTGTCTTTCATGACTTGACTGATTCTGCACGTATACGGATTGCGAATATCCTCACGTCGGTTGGGAGGAAGGAGGATAATTACTGGGTTGTTATTATTGTTATAGAATGAAGAAGAATTGCCAAGTTAAAAACACGAAGCGGTCATTAGAATCAGCAAGATAGTAAGCAGCGTGCTTCGCGCCAAAAAAATTTCGCTGGAATGATTTGAGTGAAGTAAATTGCTCTAAAACAAAATCGGCAAGAACGAAGTTAGCTAAAATAGTGAGACTAATAAAGCTTTAAGTATGAAGTATTTTTACTGAAAATATGAGTTTCAAACAAAGTTATTATTTGTGCATGCATATATCTTCACCCATACAAAATAATGTATCATCAAAAACATCGAAATTGAGTTCCTTATTTCTTACGATTGACCACAACTTATTGCATATCTGTAGCATAAAACTTTCAGCTTCCACTGTCAGATATAACGAATATATATCCAAAATATAACCATTTTATAACCAAAACTCAAATTTTGCTTCAATATGACTGGTTTCTATTATGTAACTTTTCCTTCGCAGAGTGGTGTTACGTGTTTTTTTTTTTTTTTTTGGACCGAATAATCTTTCTCACGACCTTATAAAAAATTGTTTATACCCTGAACAGGGTATATTGAGTTTCTCACGAAGTTTGTAACACCCAGAAGGAAGCATGGGAAAAAGTAAATATATAAATGATCAGTATGTTGAGCTGAGTCGATTTAGCCATGTCCGTCTGTATGTCTGTCCGTCTGTATATATACGAACTAGTTCCTCAGTTTTTAAGATATCGTTTTGAAACGTCATTTTCTCTTCAAGAAGCTGCTGACTTGTCGGAACTGCCGATATCGGATTACTATAGCATATAGCTTCCATATAAACTGAACACAGTTACTAAAAGAAATGCACCTGTGAAGGGTATATTAGCTTCGGTGCAGCCGAAGTTATCGTTTTTTCTTGTTTGAAACTGAATCCTTTCCAAGATTCCTGGCTTTAATTAGATGGAGTTTAAAAAAATTACTGGATTTTCTGGATTAGTTATTACAACTCCGAAAAATTTTACAATTTATATTAGCATAATCTACTGCAGAGACTTTTGGAGTTAGAAAGCTAAAAAAAGCCGTTTTACATTAGTCGTTTTTTGCTAGTCTCGCAGATCCAAGCAATAAATTATCCAAAAGCTAAACTTATCTTAATTCTTTATAAAAAAAAGACTTATAATGAAATTTTTAAGGGCGTGTGAAAACCACGCCCATCCTCTTCGACCAATTAAATGTGTCTACCGCTGTAAGCCCATTCGAATAGATCATGCCATCATTAATCTCTTGAGAGGAAATTAAATGAAAAACTTAGCTAATTTTCAAATCAACTGAAGCACGGCGCAGCTTAAATGTTCGTGAGCACATTACTTTTGCGCCGTACAAAAACAACTGAGCAGCCAATGCACAATCCACAGACTCGTATATTAGCCGCCGAGGACCTTTGCACCTTTTATTTGAAATCACATAAATTTCCGCTGATAATTCGTATTTTTATCGCAATCCTTTTCCACCCACCTAATTTACAAAAACTTTTAATGCTGCCACAAACAAAGAGCCGACAACAAAAACAATTGAAATTAAAAACGATTTAAATTATCAAGCAAAACGACTGAGTCAAACCGTTATCAGCAAAAATGGCGCACTCGAAAGCAAAAAACAAAGTGCAGAAATTACACACACACACACATATACACATGCACAGAGTTAGAGAACCATTGCAGCGGCAGACAAACTTTTCCTTATTAATGACACCAAAGTTCTAGATTTCGCAGCGCTTTTGCGATTCTCCAATCTTTCTTGCGATTCGCGCGCCAATGAAGCGTTGCATGCGGCACATTGACGCTTTGGCAAATCCGCCGGCTGGCTGCTGGCTGCCGCTGCTGTGCATTAATGTTGGCGACCGCAAAAATCTGCTCGCATTGCTGTTGTCGCTCTTGCTGTAGTTGTTGTTCTTGTTGCAAGCAGCAGCCGTGGCAGCACGACGACTTCCTTTTGCTAATTACTTCGCTTAATTCAATTTTATGGCATTAGCCGCTGCCTTTTTAGCAGCCAGTTGCACCCCCGCCACACACTCACACGCCACCGCACACACAGTGGCTTCATTTTTGCTCCATACTTTACACGTTCTCCAACGGCTCGCTCCTCCTCAGCCGACTTTTCGCATCACTTTTCTCTGTGCTTTGGTCGTGGCAGCGCTTTGCGGTCAACGGTAATGGTTAATGAACCGCACATTAGTGCAATCAAGCATTGCTATTGCATCGCACCAACAACAGCAACAACAGTGTCCCACATACATATGCAGTTACGAGACGCACAAGTTTAATGCCAAGTCATCAGATCAGCAGCGCACAGGCGTTTTTTGCCACTTAGCGCAAGCACGCACTCACACACACTCATACACACAAAGGTTTGAGCCTTGCCAACTGCTTTGCTGCTTGGCAGTTCATGTATTCATTTCTCCTTGTAAATGCGCTCAGCAGGCAAAGGAATTAGTCATTCTTTCTATATGCCACGAACAAAATGGTCATATGTTCGTTCATTTGCTTTCTTTCGGAGTCGTGTGGAATAGAAAGTAATAGAATAAAGAGGAGTGAGCAACGTTCGTCCATTGCTTTTATGGCTTAATGTTGCTTAGCTGTTTGCCTTGTTGCTTAGCTGTTTGCCTTGTTGCTGCTATTGTGAGTTTACTTTGATACCACGTCAGTATCTGTTTCGCACTGATTTTCCATGAAAATTTGAAATTTTAACTAATGCGTAGGAAATGATTCCTTATTGCACGATATGATACTTATCCTTTCCTGTCTTGGCTTAAAAGGAGCCCAACATATTAGTCTATTTTGATTATTATATGAGATCACATGCGAATTTAACGCCTGAAAGTAGGCAACAATTTACCAAATGCTCATACTCGTATTTAGAATTTGATATTTTCGTGTTTTTTTTTTACAAAAGCTAAACTCTGGTATTGCACAATTTTTGAAAGATTTTTTAGAGCAAAAAATTGGTAAAGTGTTCAGAAAGTACAATTTTTTGCATAATTTTGGGGTTATCTAACATTGATGAGATATATACTGAAACAAAAAAAAAAAAAAAAAAATAGCTATCTGACGTAAAATACGTAACATGTTTTCTATCTGTCAATTTTTTTAACTTTAATTAAGAAAACACAGATAAGAATTCCATAAAACTAAGTACACTTGGGAAAAGCGCCAAAAGGTATGCTTTACTTAGCCAGAAAACGCACATCCTTGAGTTAGCTAACTTTTAGAAAGCTCTTGGGATTCTAAAGTATACATAACTTGTCCAGAGGCACCACGACTCACACAAAGCTTAACACCAAAAAGTAGACTTTACATAGCCAAAACAACACGTACTTGAGCTAGCTGATTTATAGAATACCCTTGATACTAAAAAAAAAATAAGCGAATCAAAATAATCCATGGAAAAAAACGCTTAATGTAAAATAATTTATTAGTAGCTGAAAATAAAGTTCCTCTTTCTAAAACTCTTGGCTTTAACAGATTCTATATTTGAAAGTTGTGTAAGGCGTCTCTCACACCTGACCCCTCCTTAGCCATTTAAAGGCACAAACAATATTAGAAAACGGGTAATTTTTCGGTTTATTTACATTTTGAAATGAAGTTGAGTATATTTGAGAGACCATTTTCCATCTCAGAAAGGCAGGCGATGAAAAAAGTTTCCAATTGACTACCAGCTATATCAACGGCAGAGCTGAATATTCATGGCGCCAAGGTAATGCTTTGTATTTTGGTGGCATCAAAAGGGCACACTGCTTCTTAAACTACGTGAAAGGTTTGGGGAGGGATACCGACAGCAACATAACAATGAATTTCTCACCGAAAAACGTCCGGAATTTGTAACTATAAACGAAGCAATAATTTCCATCATGATAAGGTCGTTTAAAAACTATTTTGAAAACAGCGACCCATAAATATTGCCTAAACCTTCTTATATCCTGGACTTTGTCCTTTTTGACTAACATTTATTCCGTTAGATTCAGAACGTCTTCATTGGAATACTTTTCAAATCAATACTGGCTATCAAGAATTGGCTTGATTAATTTTTGACCGCCAAATCGGCGCAGGTTCTGTAGGATGGAATTCACAAATCGCTAGAAAGATAAAGAAATATTATAGTTATAGATGGGCAACACATTGAGAAATACTAATTTACAAAACTCATACACTTTCAAATTTAAAAAACACGCACGCATATAATTATGGTATGGGCGTCTCATAAACTACTTTGAGAAAGAGAAGATATCAAAATAATTTAAAGAATCTTTCTTTATATAACGAAAATATTTGGAGATACTTTTGAAACATTCCAATAAAATAAATCATAGGCACATACCTCACAACTCTTTACTCCAAAAAATAGTATTCCATGCTTTCCCTTACCAGATATGAAACTTACTCAAATACTTGTCAAATCACTTAATTTGCATACTGTCTGCTGTATATAATTGCCCTTCGTAATTGCACACAATGCCCGCAATGCGATTATCACCGCACTACTACAATACAACACAAACACTGATAAGTCTGAAGAAAAATATACGCTTTCAACGGCTTAAACAGTACTAACAACTAGTGCACACATACATTTCAATTAATTGATAATGGAATTGTTGGCACAAAGTAATGAATCTGCAAAAATGGACAATTACGCAAATGAACGGATGAGCACTCAAGGGCTCATAGATAATAAATGCTGGTGAATATGGCAGAAGCCACGTCAGACTGCTATACACATGAGCAGGACACAGCAGCAAGGAACATAAACAAAACAAGTAAGGAAGCGGTAAGTTCGGGTGCAGCCGCATGTTAGATGCGCTTGTCATTTAGAAGGGTTAAAGCTGTGTCAGATAAATTGAAGTGAACGAGAGACTTTATTACTTGCTTACTTGAGAGTAACTGAACCCAACTGTGCTTGGAAAAAGTATGCAACGATTTCATGTGTTTTTAGGTCTAAACCACATTATTCTCAGAGAAATATGTCCCTTTAATTTCATTAAGATATCTCACATTACTCGATATTAGCAGGATGAAGTCAAAATAAGTCTTATTTGACTTAAGAAATTTTGTTAAATTTTACTAAATTTTCTGCCTTCACTAAAGACGAATATATATTTCCATAACTACATATATTTATCGATGAATTGTTTATCGTAAAAACGGCTATAGGAGAATAAAACTTTTATACTCCCTGCAAAATACTACGGTAGCTTAATAATACATATCCATTTCCATTCCAACAAGAAAATAGCATAAGTAATGTGAGGGATCTCAGCACAACTACCAACGTAGAAATTAACAAACAGTGCTAAATTCACAATTGTAACTTAAACAATGGTTAAGACAATGGATGTACAGGACATGCTTCTAATGGGTGCCTATCCGAGCAAGTTTGCAAAAGTGTATAGCAGCATATTTGCTTGCTACAGCAATCAATTACAATTCCAAACGGTATGAAGATTCTTCCAATATCCAGTGAATTCAAAACTTTTCATGATAATCTAGCATTTCAGAGTAACAATATGCAATTATGTGAAAAGCAGATCTCATCTGATCAGTTGAGCATGTCATTCATTGATTGTTGCTCATACGCACTGGCAATCAGATAATTGTTTGCATGCAAGGCCGCATTTGAAATTAATTGCTGTATATTTGCTATGTGTTCTTAGTCCAGTAAATCATTAATTTCAAGTTTTAAGGTCTTCTAATTTTGATTATTTTATTATGTACAGTTCAAGGAGGACTTAAATGTGATCACAGCGCTACATAATTTAGTCTCAGAATTTTAATCAAAGATTCGCCTTTTAATAAAAAAATTAGCTAAAATGTGTAAATTATTTACTATTTACAATTCTTGAAATTAATTAGGCCTTAGCGATTTTTACCGCAAACGAATTCGCACTAATTTGATTTAAAGAGTTATATTTATGTAAGTCATGAAGGAAAGTATTTTTCGTGCACTATATTTGAAAAGGCACTTTATTTAATAAAAATTAAAATTAAGGAAAATTTTCAGAATTTAATGGACTTAAGCAATCGGTGATTAAATTTTTAAAAAATTACATTCTCTAGATTTATTAGCCGGTCTCCAGGTGTACCTTCGGATAAAGATTTCTGGCTTAGAAGAAAATTTTTTTAATTACTACAGATAAAAAGAGTCAGGCTTCAAATTTGTAGTTTTGACAAGCGATTTCTATGAAAAAGTTGTATTCCAGAGTAGCTTAACAAATTGAAATATTTATATACCGATCATTACTTAACGAATACATATATCTAAGAGGAGGCTGGAGTCATGTGTAGAAGCTCACGTAAGTGAGGAAAGTTTTCTGAGCGTTATTCACATGAGAGTAGCCAGAAACGATACTTTTACAAATAGCTCAAGCAGCTCACAGCTTCCGTTCTTAAACCAAGTATCCTCTGGGTAGCCTAAGAACATCCGTTTGAAGGCGAGCTAAAGTGAGGAACCAAAACATCCCACCCCAGGGTTGTGCGCTGGTTGTGGGTTCCGCCACGTAAAATACACCTTAAGGGAGTATTTTACTCTAGTATTTTGGAAAATTCGATTTTTTTTCATATATTTAAAGTTTAGACCCTTAAGAACGTATCCTCCAAAGGATTTTCAAAAATTAAAATTATTTTAAGAGCTACAGTTACTTTAGTGAGGCAGTACCTAGCTCGGTTCGGTTTGACTCACTTTTTTAAACGTGTTTTTCTCGAAACCACTTTTTTCCACACGGTATTGGCATTATCTCAAGTTCTATACAACCGACTTACTTGAAATTTTGTGTGAACCTTCCTTATATAATCCTTTATCTTTACATAATTCTCAATTCTTTTTTTTAATATTTAAAAAAAAAATCAGGAATTTCAAAAAAAAGCGTAAAAAATTAATTTTATTTTCAGGCAGTCGCCATTTTTCAAAAAAATTTTTTTTGTGTTCCCTGAGGTAGGAACTATAACAGCATCCTTACTGATTAAGAATTTTTTTTGATTTTTTTTGATTTTTTTTTACAGACCACCAGGTGAGTCAGGATCAATGTCACCAGGATGCGCCATTTTTTTTACACCTGTCTCTCCTTACCCTCTAATTATTTTAATTTTTAATATTTTTTTGTAAAATTTTTTTTTCTGTATTCTTAAGATATCAATAAAAACACCATAAAAAATGGATAGTAAAAATATTTTTGGTTTTTTTTTTTAATAAAATTCAAAGAACTGCCCAAAATTTGATTTCTAGAGTAGAATACCCCCTTAAATGAAAAAAGAAAAGAGCCGCGGAATAACGGTTATAAATTCATAAGCTGTGTCTTAGCCAATAAAGAAAAAGAAATCTAAGATGGTTCACGAACACAGGGCATTATTTTGTTTGCCCACAAAACACTCTCACATCCCCAACCACTATTTGAGATGTTAACGGTGACTTTTTGATAAGTCAATGATACCATATTCTGTTCAAAACTTTCGCTAGTGGACTGCTTTTGCTCCGTCAGGGATCGAGGTCCAGAATGGATAAAGAAACGGAGCTAATGGATCTGGTAGTGAACGAGGGTAAGACGAGGAAGACTTCCACTTAGTTGGAAAGAGCAGGTGGAAAGGGACCCAGCTAAACTTGTAATCTCCAATTGGCGCCAAACAGCGGAAAGAAAGAAAGACTACTTTGCTGTTTTAAAATCGGTTTTAACAGTGAAAGCGATATCTACGCATATAAAGAAGAGAAGAAACAAACATATTTATAGACAAGAGTGCCAGAGTGGAGATTGACATCAACAGTCACGGAGACATAAAAACATCAGCGAAAACATTTTATTATTGTTTTGTTCTTCATCTCAAGTTTACTCTCAGAGCATCAGATTCAAATGGAAATATTTAATTATTTCTGGAACTTTCGAGATCTTGGAATGTATTCTTTTATTTGTAATGTGGCTATGAAGTGAACTAACCAGCAGTGCAGTGGCTTGCAAAATATGTAAAAAAAAATAAAATACAATCAGAAGTGATCAAAATGAGTATAATGCCGAAATTCCAGTATTGCGGATGACAATCGTTTTCGGAAAGAATAAAAATAAAGATTTATAACGAACGTATTTGTACACAACTGTTTTCTTGCTCTTTCAAGAATACAGAGTTTTGAGGTGATAGCCTAAAAAGCGGCTTTTTATAATAAAAAAAAAAAAAAAACGATTGCAAATTTTTTATACTTAAATTATTTATTTCATTATTTATTTTCAGAATACACAGAGGGTAAGATTTTTGTATAATTTTTTTTTTATTTCGAATTAGTTCGATATCTAATGCCTCTGAAAACTGACATTCTCCACAAATGCAGAGATTCCAGCATTTTCTAGGAAACCTTCAAAGCTTCGTTTCGTTTGCGGATATAAAAGCTCTTCAAGCAATGAAAACTTCAAAGCACATCAAAAACTTAAAGCAATATCACTGATGCAATTTTCTATGCTAACAATAACAACACAATAGCCAAATATAATCGGATTGAAATAAATAATTTTTTAACAATTAAAATGCATTACTTTTCAGCTTCGCTTTCCTAATGATTTTCCATTTCATTTCGCTTTAAACATAAACACTGCACTTAAACAAGTTAAACTATTTAATAGAAATTTATTCAGCAGATTAAACAAAAAGCACTCTACTTAAAAGCACGAATGCATTTAGTTAGTTTGAATACACTTTGAGTGCAACTAAGCTGTATTCGAAAATAATTCGACTAACAAATCCACAAACGCCAAAGCAAATCTACACACACACACACACATAAACGTGCATAGAAAAACACCAGCAGAGCAATACGCAACAGAGTCTTTCATGGAGACATTGCATTTATTATAACAGAACTTCAGCATTTCAACATTCATGCTACACCTACTACAATAAAAGCAACAACTTTTATTGTTGTAAATGGCGTTGGAAGTGAGTTTGAAGCATTTTACTTAACATTTGCAATGGCTAAATCCATTTCGCGTGCATGCCAACGACAACAACAACAACAACAACAACAATAGCAGCGATAAACAAAAACAACAACAAAGGAACACAAAACAATAATAACAACAAAAACAGCAATGCAGCGTAGAAAGTTAGAGTAAACAATCACCAACACACACACACACGCACGCGCCACTTGCCGAAAGCCAAAAACAACAAAGCGCAGTGCAGTTACAATTGCATAGCGTCATTCTATTTAGGAATATGGGAACAAATGCATTTCGTGGCACAGCTCAGCTGGCGTGGCTTTGTGTAGGCGAATTGCGGTGCATTTGTAACATTTTGCGAATTTCGAATGCACACGGCGGCGCGGGTCGCTTGGCACAGAGCAACTGACTCTCTATACACACATTCATATGCACGCATTCAGTTATGTATGTATTTGTGCGCATAAACAACGATTGTGCTGGGGCGCTTAGCAACCGTTTTAAATACCCACTTAGCTGAGAATTAAATTTGCAGATTTTGCTTTCAACAACAACGTTCAGCGGTGTCTGTATACAACGTATGTATGTATGGTATATGTGTCTGTGTACGTAATGCGACAAACAGAAGTGGTGGTCCTGCGTTTTGGTTTTGTATAATTTCCGTTGCAATGTTTGCAAAAAAAAATACGATTAATTGCGAAAAAACTGGCATGGAACGTGAAACCAATTCTCGAGAGTATTCTTAACTGGTACTTTATTTCATACTAATTTCAATGAATAAAGTGTTTAGGATTTCATTTTAACTATTTTTCGTTTTATACGCAAAATACTGATTTTATATATTTTTTACTGACCATAACTCGGAGAATTAGATAATCTTCTATATTTTTTTGGTGCACACTATTTAAAGAATACAGCTATTTGACTTTTGTTATATCTTGTAACGAAAGTTATCTACATTACAACGTATCTGCGAGTACATGCCCGCCTATAGGAAATAGCATCGATTCAAATTTAACTCGGATGATACAAATATATACACTGGGCGTGTAAACCGAATCGACAAACGCTGACTCGTAAAACTTTTTATATTCCTGTAAAGTTTGGTCTCGATTTGTCTGTTAGTGTGTTTGACAGCTGTTTTTTACGAAACGAAAAGCTTGTTTGACGTATGACTGTCTTTTATTACTATACGAAATATGAGCGAGATCTGTCAACCCTTTGTTTACAGCAGTTGTTTAAATCAGTGCACTTTGGTAGTGCGTTGCGATTTTTACAATGAACAAAAATATCGACCAAAGAATTTTTCCTAAATTTCTTACCCAATTTCGTTTGCATAATGGCTACGAATGTTGATAAAGGCTAACGGTGATTCAGTTTCATCAAAAACACAAGCCTATGAGAGATACAAAGCCTTCAAAGACTGTCGAGAGATCCTTGAAGATATGTCTCGTTCTGGACGACCTTCGATCTCTTTCACTTATAAAAATATTAAAAAGTTAAAGATATGGTGCTTAATAATCGTCAGAGAAGTGTTACAGAGATGGCATGAAAGCTCGAAATCTCTCGCGAGTCCGTTCGAATGATTTTGGTGAATATTTTTGGTTTGAAACGCGTTCTCGCTTAACTCGTCTCGATAAAGCTGAGTTTTTTTCAAAAAAATTAAAGTAAACAGATCAGTTTGGATATGCTTAATCATTCGCATTCCAATCCCACATTCATGGAGAGCATTATAACTGCCGTTGAGACATGAGTTTACTTGTATGAGTTTGACATGCAAAAAAGTCAACAATCATCAGAGTGAAACCCGTTTTCAGTCGATCGAAGAGCTAAGATAAAATTCGTTGAAGGAGCTGAAGGCCACTCCAAAAAATGCTTACGAAAAGTGTTTCAAGGACTTGAAAGATTTCTGATTCTCGTACAATGAATAAGCCTTTTACCGTCATTTGGAATTCTCCATTTCTAGAATAACAACAATGTATGTATTACAAAGGAAAGAATTATCTCGGTCGAACATCTACTCGAAATATGAAAATCATTTTTACCATATACAGAAATCTATTCACATATGTGTAGTCAGTTTCTAAATTTTTTTCTTGAAGCTTCTAAGATAAGGATTTAATAAGAAAACGCTAAGGGCATTTTTTAACAAAACGAATGTGTTTACTTGTGCAGTATACTATATATGTGGGACCGACAGACGAACGTAAGACGACTAGAACTGAACGTGACTTTTAATATTTACTACAGTTAAATGAGACACTGTAAACCTGATGAACAGTAGCATATAAGGACGACGATAATAACGAACAGACAGTAGCGCGTACCTCGCGGACAGTCGTTTTTTGGTCGTCAAACTAAATAGACCCAGTTTTAGTATCGTCTAAAATTTTATACTTTAAACATTACTAAATTTAAATAAATGTTTGAAAGTTAAAATAAACTTACATATATACATACGAGGTATGACAATTAAGTAATGAGACTGATTCCATAAAAACCGTATATTTGAAAATTATTCTACAACTCCTTCAAAGTAGTGCCCTTGGGCAGCTATACAGCGATTCCATGCTTCGTAACATTTCTGGAATGCTTCGACTGGGATGTCCGCGAATACCTTCGTCACGGCCGCCTGGATGTCCGTAATCGACTCAAAATGGGTTCCTTTGACCACCAATATTGGAACTGTTAAACGCCGATATTCATGGATTAATGCGCGAACACGCTGCGCATTCGCGTCAGCCTGCACCTCGACTGGTCTCCCACTCCGCGCCTCGTCTTCCACGCTTTCACGCCCCTGCTTAAACTCTTTGTGCCATCGAAACATCTGCGCACGACTAAGAGTACTATCACTATACGCACTTACAATTTTAACGTACGTTTCCGAAATTGTTTCGCCCAATCTGGCGCAACATTTTATCGCGACGCGTTGCTCTTGATTTCGTTTTTCCATTTTCGTGACGAGCACCACAAACACACGTCTACTCAACTTGACGCAGCAGGCGAACTAAACAAGCTAGAGCGATGGTACATATGTATATCAATGGAGAGGGGAGAGATGCCGAAAAAAGAGAAAGGGAATTTCAAGGTCACAGGTTTACCACAAACCCGGCAATAAAATCAGTCTCATTACCTAATTGTCAAAACTCGTATGTAATAATAGAAGTATTGAAATGATTTAAACAAGATGCATTTCTATTATTCCGTTACATTAAACTTTCTCGCTGAATAAGTAGTGCTGAAAAGCTTAAGTAATCTGTTGTATCCGCATACATTTTACATAAAAGCTTCACATAGTCGTAAGCTAAACTCTGTAGCGGGCTTTTATACAACCCTCAAAAAGCGCTCAAGCTTCTTCTTTACGCGGTTATGCCGAGTTTATAACAGAGCACCAATCTACGTCCGCTGAAAAGCTGCAGTAAATAAAGCTTTAGTCATTAGTTGTGGAAAAGCAACAAGAGGTGGGTTGTTAAAATGGATAAAAGTTTTATTAGAAGCTTCTTTAAAATCCACAAAAGCATTTAATTGAATTACTATAAAAGCTCTAACAGCTTTGCGAATAATAACTGTACGTATTCAACACTTTTGTAAAGAAATATAACTGTGTGATTCCACTGAGTACATTTGTTATATAAAAGCGCTGATTAATAAGTTATTAGAGCTTCAAAAGTTTCATTGAACCTTTACAGCTAAGCACCCTGTGTCTTAAATACTTTAAAAGTGATGGCCATTTCCTTGCTTCCTTAAAGCTCACAAAAGCTGTCCATTGACATTAGTTTATACTGAAAATGGTTCTGAAGACAACTTTTTCATAAAGTTATACTAGAATTCTTAGTTGGGACAATCGTCGTATTTTATTGAATTTGAATCAATTATTATTGCACAATATTTATAATGATTTCCATTGGTTGATGTCCATATATGAGAAGGTTAATGTACATTCTACAAACAGTTTGGGATTTTTAATGAGTAAATATTTATTAAGGGGGTATTCTAGTCTAGAAGCATGAATTTCAGGTAATTTTTAAAGTGTCGTAAAAAAAAGGCAATTAATATTTTTATAACCCATTTTTTTATTAGGTATTTTTTAATTTCAGAGGAGTAGAAAAAAATATTAAAAAATCAAAAATGTACAAAAATTCAAAAATTATGAGCTGACGAGGTGGGGGGTCTCTAAAAATTTCCACGTGACCATGCCCATGATTTCAACCCTCCTAGTTATCTGAAACCAAAAAAAAAAAAAGATTATTAACTTTGAAAATATAAAAAAAAATTTCGATTTTTTTAAATTTCTAGACTAGAGTACCCCCTTAAAAAATGTTGTAGCAAGCTTCACATTTACATAATATATATTGAATATAAGAAACAGTTAGTATACAAAATATTAAAAAATCGACGTCATAAACTTTTAAATTTAAAACCGCAAAAAAAAAACATCAAAATTGATTGCACTGTGATGCTCTTCATAGGTACAACCGAAGTTTAAGGTTTTCTTTAAAAATAAAGAAATTTCTATATAGAACTTGATTATGATCGTTCAGTTTGTATAGCAGTTACATATAGAATGTAGATATAGCATGATTTGGAGACTTTCTTCCGAAGTTGTAGCATTGACTTGGGCAATAAATCGGTATAAATTTCGTAGAGATAGCTCAGTTTTCGGGATATTGATTTCAAATATCCTCTTTTATTTACATATATGTATATAAGGTCTCAATGTTTCTTTCTGTTTGTTAAAAAGGACACGACAATATTTATATACCCAATT
Organism: Bactrocera zonata; assembly: GCA_037783105.1. Classification (NCBI taxonomy): domain Eukaryota; kingdom Metazoa; phylum Arthropoda; class Insecta; order Diptera; family Tephritidae; genus Bactrocera; species Bactrocera zonata. Next base: position 123,755 of record JBAWJQ010005344.1, on the reverse strand, counting down.
CATGGTATAAAAGGGAAAAGCAAATAACTTATCTGAGCGAAAGTAAATTTTTAAAAAGGTTAGTCGTGTCTTACATTATAAAAAAACGTACAAACAAAAACAAATACTTACATACGATGCCATCTCCACCACATCCTTTGAGACTGGCAAATAAGTGGCAAAACATAACTTTCCGTTTACCCAAAGAAATCGATATTTATGCTGAAAAACTTACAACTTTTACATTAACGGACATAAATAGAAACACACCCACACAAACACTTACATGAACTATAGCGCAAAAGAACGAGTGTATTTCCAGGCGCTCAAGAAAGTATTGCGATTGCAGGTACATTTCATATCTCACATACATTGATATTTATGTGTGTGTTGGTATATGTGAACCACTCAAAACTAATTTTCAAGTAATCTGCATAGTTTAGAGCACTTTCACTCACTCTCGGTTGGGCAATTTATCAAAGCAAAATGTTTTTGAGTCGATTTTTCATTATTCTTGGAAAGATATGAGACAGTGTGTCGGAAGGGTGGAGCAATAAGTTTACGGCATTTCTAACATTTTTCCTTGAATATAAGCTTTGCAGGTGTTTACGAGTACGTCGAACTTCGTACTAAATTTGTGGTTACTGCTTTGATTTACTGCGTTTCCAGTGGAGTGGCAATTTATTTAGCTGTAAAGCTCATGCGAAGAGTTCAAAAATTTTTCACGAAATTTTTGGTATTTCAAATTTCAAATATTAGTAGAAGGGAAAGCAGTTCTAAGTAAAAGGCTTTCTAAAACCTGATAAATTATTTTTTTGTACCAGTGTCCAGCAGCTAGTCGATATAAAAGTACATTTACAAATATTTATTTAAGTGTCTGTACAGTCCTCGTTTTACCAAAAATCATGCGACTTCCACTAACCCCTTCTTTTCTCATTCGTTTCCTGCTTGCTGCATGTTTTACAACCGTTTATCATCGAATTAAACACTTTTAGACTACACTCACAACACAAATCTATATATATATATATATACTTGTATATCCAAACTAAGCAGACAAGTCGCTTTTAACAGTTTTGGGCAGTCCACTCGAAATTGTATGCAAATCTTGGCGGAGATTAACAACCAAGTTGAGAACAAGTTTGTTGTTGTAATTGTTGCTGTTGCTGTAATTGTTGATGTTCCTTTTGTCGCTGCTGAAATGTGTTGGCGGCTGGTAAATTCCTTGCAAACTTTTCATTGTCATCATTATCATCATGATCACCATCATAATCATCTTCATCGTCTCTTTCATACTCATAGTTAACATCAACTGGAATATTATTTGGTGTTTCTCCTTTAGACAGTTTTTAATATTTTAAAAGTTGGTCTGCTGACTACTTGGTACGTGCCTCTTTCATCCCAAGGGGAGGGCAAAGTTGCAATGCCAAATGTGCGAGTAAAGGATAAAATCTGTCTAGTATTGAGGCAGCAAAGAGCACAAAATCAATCGCGACTTGTGAGGAAAGAAATGTAAAAACTTCAGCAAGAAATTTTGAAAATCTAGTTGCAGCTGGGAAGTATGCACCTAGATACAAATACAAAGTTTGCAGGAAATTCCGATATTCGACTAATAAAACTGAATTTGAAATACTACCTTTTGGAAAACTATTGATTATACTATACTACTAGAAAAGAATATAAACAGAGTAAGTTATTCATCCAGGCCACGTTTAGTACCCAAATGGACCCCGAATTTCACTCCTATGAATTCCTTCTGAAGGATTATTTATAAAGAAAAGTGTGAGCCAGTAATTCTTGGACCATTCAGAATCTCAAGGCGAACAATAGTATAAAGAATATTAATATATGTACATACTAACCAACATGATCGTAAAGACTAAGTACAGCAATTTGATTGGCGCTGCATTCAAAAAATAGTTCAAATAAGTAAAATACATATGTCTTATATAAAATATGCTTTTCTTTTCCAAATAGTCAATATCTGCTTAGCAATAAACTAATTTTAAATATTCTTACTGACCCACCAAAAACTATTGTTGCATTATCTAGTATACCATTGTATGTGCATTTGTCCGAATTTTCTTCTCTAACATGGCATTCAACTTAGAGCTTCTTATATAAGCAATGCTTAATATTCACACAGCTGTAATTCGATTCCAATTCCATACAGTAATCGCATTCCACTGAATTCACAGTGGCTATTTGCTTCGTAGCGCAATATATTTGGCACTCAATTTAAAAGTTTGCACTTGCTCTTACTTGAGGCTACAATTTACGATCGAATAAATTATCAGGAAATTTCAATAAGTTGCGATAGAACCGAATTTATTGAATTATTCTGTGGCGCTAACTGACTTGAATTCAAATCATTTAATTTAATGGTTCTAAGTAAAAGTTAAACTAGAGAATAATAGAAAATTTCTAGATATTTAAATTAATTATACTGTTGACTGTGTCAGAATTTACGGAGTTTAAATTTGTGATTATAATAGGATGCAGAATATGCGGAGATATTCATTTAACTTAAAGTAAGTAAGCATAACAAATTGTTAACACTGCCTGTCTGTGAACTTAAAGCGTTTCTAACTTTGTTGAATACGTTGGAATTAATCTTTGGCGGCAAAAAATTCAGCAATGCCGCCTGGCTGCCTTCTATTTCCTCCCTTAGTTAATCAATGGAACTCCATAGGCCTTCCCTACGGCCAATACTTCCACTTGGGAGATGCCAGCTGAGTTTTCTACATGAATAGGGAGAGAGATTTCAATATATTTGGAGCATACGCACCGTGTCTACTTCATAGTATAATTTGGATCCATCAGTATAGATTGAGATAGTGTCCTCAAACCTCAAGGGAGTATTCTCGTCTGGAAATAACTATTGAAATCCAACTTTGAAAACAACTTGTAGTCTGAATTATTTGAATTTGTTCAGGGTATCGTTATATTCATAACTCTTGCGATTCCAACCGCCTAACTTTCTCATTCTTGTAATAACATATCTAAACTTATTTGATTATTTTTTCAAAGTTCGATGTGTAGTTCACTTTAGCATGGAACTCAACCCTTGCATTTAGCTATGGGGGACGGAGAAATTATTATAGAGCTGAGTGAGGCAAAACAATATTGTAGTACTTTTATCTTGCTCGTGAACAGTAAATTAGTTCCACATAAGTATGTTTAACACCTAGTTCGTTGTTCGCAGCCCACAAATTTAACTTGTGTTTGGTTTCCATATTCTCAATGAATTTGTAAGATAACTGCGTTGATACCATTAAAACTATATCGTATATATGTATATGCAACTGCTTTCCCTTCTCCTTTAACTTGAAGTAGTACTTCGGTAAGGGTTACCACTTGCTAAAATGGGGAAATGACACACCCTTGAGAGGTTCTTCTGATTACGTAACTTACCACTTCATGTAACTTACCACCTCATGTGGGGTAATTACTGTTGATCAACACTTTGTGCATTATTAGAAGTCGATAAGGTATCCACTTTGACTGATATTACCATATGTGTATACCCAGTAATCTTTTTTAAAACCTTCACCAGGGTCTATAAGGTGGTCTTAAGTACGAAACATTTTCGTGTGTTCTCCTGCTTGGTCTTGGTAGGAACACTGCCTTGACTCTTTACCAACTTCTTGGGATGTAAAATAGCTGGATACTGGCCTTACCAATAAGTGATTAGTGAACGCAGGAGGGTGATGCAAAATGTAAATACCAAAGAAGAACCATTGATTTCACTATAGATTTTTGATCTCACAAAAGGTGGTTGTCTTTGCTAAATATAAACAAAGGGTTGTCGTTCTCGTTAAAGGCAAACAAAAGGCTCATTGACCTTACCGTAGATTGTTGAACAAGCCAAATGTAAACAAAAAGTCACCAACAGTTTTAAACCTCAGAAAAATGGTAATTAACAAATAATTGCTGTCTTTGCTAAAGTTAACTAAATCAGCAAATGTCATTGATTTATAGAAGAGTGGTCCATTTCACTGCATGTTAAAAAAGTCTAAAGGTCACAAGTACGGAAAAAGCTTGCCGTTTTTCAATTACTTATTTATCAATCACTTTTACATCCCACTGCTAGGTACAAATAATGTCATACACATCCCTCTGGATGGACATAATCTTACCATTCCTTCACTAACAATTTTCGAAACTTTACGACCTTGTAATATTATAGCCAGGGTCTATGGGCTAGAAAAATTAAGAGGACTAGCAATTCGAACTAAGTACATAGTATAAGAAACTTAGTGGATCATACTTTTTTTACGTTTATTAACCTTCCAGCCTGAAAAAAGTATACAATATTTAACAACCAAAAAGTGATTATGTCAGCTGATAAATAGATCCAGCGATCTTGACTTGTTAGTGTGGGAACACTGCTAGCTGTTCTGGTCTTAGTTGATAAAACGGAGGTGCCTATATACTACATACTTTAAATTGATGCTATAACGTATCATTTGAAATAAAAGTACTTATGAAAAACAATTATCCCCAAAAATCATCTTTTAAAATGAACAATCATATCAATGAAATTCACTTGCAATTTTATGTATGTAGGTATATTTTGTTCAAACACTGTAGTTATTTTGTTTATGCTGTTGAAATGCTTCATCATTATTCTTATTTTCTTTGTTTTCCAAATATTTTCGTTTTCATATATTTGTATATACATAAAACCTCTGTACATGCGCTTGTTTGTAAATATTTGCCAAAATGCATTTTAGCTATTTTTATTTGTTTGTTGTTGTTGTATTTGCAACACTGAATATGCATATGTATTATATTCTTGTTCGATAATTGTATGCGTTTCAGTCCAGCTGAGCTTTGTTGGCATTGGAAAAGTTGTTTGATTTTTGTTTGTTTGGCTTAAAACATTGAATTTACAGAAACTGGGTTTTGATTACTGTTTCTTCTTTGAATTCAATTCTTGAATTGATCTTTTTTTCATTTTATTTTATTTTTTCAAACAGTAAATTGAACTTTGCTCTTCAATAGCTTTTATTATTCATTTACATTTAATTGCTATATGATATCTTAGTAACTTAATATATATATATAACTAGTTGCTTGTTGCTGTAGTACTTAATTTGAGCAGGTATTTTAAGTCTTTCAGGTTTAAGAAATTTTGAATAAAATTCAAGCCTGCAGAAAATGGCATACAAATAGTTAAGTTGGAATTTTTGTATTTCTCGTTAAAAATTTCTTGCTGCGTTAGCGCTAGAGAGTTATGATATTTAGATGTAGCTTGTATTATTTTACAATTTACTTTACGCCAATTAATTTTTTGTGGAATTTTTCTTTTCGTGTAATTTTTTTTATGTTTTTTGCGGTAGTAGAAAGCTTAGAGCAATAGTTTCACATTTATAAAGGGTGATTTTTTAAGAGCTTGATAACTTTTTTTAAAAAAAAAACGCATAAAATTTGCAAAATCTCATCGGTTCTTTATTTGAAACGTTAGATTGGTTCATGACATTTACTTTTTGAAGATAATTTCATTTAAATGTTGACCGCGGCTGCGTCTTAGGTGGTCCATTCGGAAAGTCCAATTTTGGGCAACTTTTTCGAGCATTTCGGCCGGAATAGCCCGAATTTCTTCGGAAATGTTGTCTTCCAAAGCTGGAATAGTTGCTGGCTTATTTCTGTAGACTTTAGACTTGACGTAGCCCCACAAAAAATAGTCTAAAGGCGTTAAATCGCATGATCTTGGTGGCCAACTTACGGGTCCATTTCTTGAGATGAATTGTTGTCCGAAGTTTTCCCTCAAAATGGCCATAGAATCGCGAGCTGTGTGGCATGTAGCGCCATCTTGTTGAAACCACATGTCAACCAAGTTCAGTTCTTCCATTTTTGGCAACAAAAAGTTTGTTAGCATCGAACGATAGCGATCGCCATTCACCGTAACGTTGCGTCCAACAGCATCTTTGAAAAAATACGGTCCAATGATTCCACCAGCGTACAAACCACACCAAACAGTGCATTTTTCGGGATGCATGGGCAGTTCTTGAACGGCTTCTGGTTGCTCTTCACCCCAAATGCGGCAATTTTGCTTATTTACGTAGCCATTCAACCAGAAATGAGCCTCATCGCTCATCGGACACGGACGCGAAACACATTTCGAACCGAACACTGATTTTGGTAATAAAATTCAATGATTTGCAAGCGTTGCTCGTTAGTAAGTCTATTCATGATGAAATGTCAAAGCATACTGAGCATCTTTCTCTTTGACACCATGTCTGAAATCCCACGTGATCTGTCAAATACTAATGCATGAAAATCCTAACCTCAAAAAAATCACCCTTTACAAACATACAGCCGTGAAGTTAGATTTATTTTATTTTTTTTATTCTTTTTTTTTATTTTATTTTTACATTTTACTTTATGCTTCATTAAACATTCTTATGCCCAAATAAATTTATTTTTATTTTTATTTTATCTTATTAAAATATACTAATTTTTTATACATTTCGGACATATACTTATCTTTGTTTTGAGAGCAAGCATGCTAATTGGCATACAAAATCTAAAACAGTCATGAGCCTTTTCAGTTTTTAATTTATAAACCTAAAATTTAACATAATTTACAAATTTCATATTAAGATTAGTGATAAAAAATATTTTTAAAAATATTCAACCGACTTCGTAACAAGAGATTTTCAAAATTTATTTGCACCAATCAGCCTATGCTACGAATACTTATACATTATACCAGTACAAGTATTTTCATGTATACCTATTACCTAATAAATTGATATAGCTTTGTGCTCATATGTCTCTGTTTACAGTTATACTTGTTTTGAACTTTCCACTGACAGCCCAACTACAAGTTGATATAATTTAATTGTGTATAGGTATTTGCGAAGGTAGCAGTTATATACTAAATTTATATAAATAATTAAAAAAAAATTAAAAATAATTATAAAAAAATTTTAGATAAAATTTATGAGCTACAAAGATAACAGTAGATAAAAATGTATGTCACACACACATATGGATATATATTTTTTCAGTTAAGAACTATTTTATACTTAAATTATATTTTAATTTTAAGTTTTTTATTTTCATTTTTTTTTTATTAATTTTTTTTAATAAATATTTTTTGTTTTATTTTCTCAACTTTAATAAATTATTTCTCTCTTAAAAATATTCTTAAAGTTAGTTTTTTTTTTAATTTCACAAACATGCAAAAATCACATCGAGAATTATTCAACAAAAATTCAACAGAATACATCATTTCATATATTCATATGTGTGTATATGTTTATATATATAATAATGGTGTATATGTGTAAATATGTGATTTTTTTTTTTTTTTTTTTTTTTTTTTGTTAAAAATATCTTTTCTTCTCTACTTCTCTATGTATATGATATAATCACTCACTGTTACTTACTAAAAACTCACTCACTTTCTAAATCCTACTCATTTCCATACACCCGTTAGCTCACTTCTGAACTGAACTAATATGAGATAAGCTTCGTGCAGCCTCCAAGCAAGGTACTCTCTAACGCTCTCATGCGTATATCACCGAAGGTTGCAAAACATATTCGATTATGACAAATTGGAGCTGTCAAGTTATGTCATTGCTGGATAATTGAGTGGAATAGTCTAACAGAACTCGAAATGTTTATACATGCTATCCAAAAATAATTCCAAACATTACTGTACTTCATAAACGATAATCTTCAAATAGTGAAATAGTCTGATTACAAGTTTTCAAAGTAAACTAGCAGAACCAATTGAAATTCGCATCAGCAGCTGGCATTCTTAATGATATCTACTTCCTACTTCGTAACAGCATCGGAGATCGGCAAGGATCAAAACTGATCTATGTGTGCCACATTAGCCAACCAGACTAACCTAACCTAATCTACCAGGTTATTTTCTGAAAAAGATGTGTATACGAAATTTTTAACCCTGTAATATAAATCTTAACTCAGACAGAAGTAGCAGTAACACTCAACAAGTGAATCAAAAAGAATGCGATGACAATACGCGTTTTATAGTTACATTCTCCTAGATTTTCAACCTCTCTCAGCAATACTAATTTCCTACCCATTATATTCAAACATATTCCCTATCCCATCCTCCTTAACCTATGAATTTCTATGCTCCAGCTAAAACACAACCCATGATTTCTTCTGCTCTTTTATCACTCATCTCATTTGTATCTAATTACAAATCTGTCTTTTTGTCAACTTTCGCACAGCACTCGGTTCATGATTTCTTAAAAAACTAGCTAGATGTGCAGCTATTACTACTTCTCCGTTTCAGCGATTTCCTCGCTTTCCAGCCGCTGGACTCCAACTAATTGACGCTGGCGTCCCGCAGCGATCTCGTTGATGGCAATCCCTTCAGTCCCTTCTCAAGTTTGTCAGCATCGCCAGCGGAGAAACGGTAACTCGTATGCCCATGTCCACCATTTGTACCAGCGCCAGCACCGCTTACGCTCAACAGCGAACGGTTCGCATTGAGACTGTTGCGCTTGCTCACCACTGCCGCCTCTGCGGCCGCGCTGACCACCGAGGCGCAACTGGCGCGCGATGAGCGTCTGCTGGCGAGTAGTTCGAGATGTTCGTCGGTGGCGCCACCACCACTGTATGCGTAATGTGTGACAGACGTGGTTGTTGTTGCGCTAGCGGCGGTAATGATCTTTCCCGGCGGTGAGTCCTCTAGCGCCTCGGGTAAACGTTTATAGTCGCCACTTTGCGAACGATGCAGCTTCCAAGAAGAGCGTCGACTGCTGTTGTTACTGGGCGCACTGTTACCACCGCCGCCTCCGCTGGTCGTGCTGCCGCCTGTGCCACCACTAACCGGTCCATTGTGTCCGGTCGTGCCGGCAGTTGCTGTCGCAGGCGGACTGTTGCTACTATTCGAATGTGTGGACGCATTGCTCGAGAGACTGCTATTGCTGTTGCTGTGGTGCTGACTATAGTTGGTGTTGGAGTTCCGCCGCGTTGTGCGGTGTGCCGGTTGTTGTTGAGTTTTCGCAGAACCGCCTGTTCGTTCTGCTTCGCTAACTAACTGGAAAGTGGCTGCCTGGTCGGCAGATGCCGGCGTCGCGGCAATGATTGTCGTCGCGGTTGTCGTAGCGGACGTGTAGTGGTGCTCGTAGCGTGAGGGTGGTGACTGTGGCATGCGTTGCGCTGATGTAACGGAGTACTTGGACAACTCCTGTTGCTCTTCGATGGGCTGCAGTAAAGCCTCCGTCGAGCGACAACAATTACTACTTTTACTCACGGAATGTTTCATTATCCAACGATAATCATTGGAGTTCTCATCATCCATCACGGCATAAGACTTACCGTTGCTGCAGAAGCTGTCGCCTAGCAAACGTTCATTGGAGCCCGTAACCGAGCCGGGGCCTTCTGCGGGCGATATAACCTCCTCGATTGTATTCAACGGCGATACTTGTAGAGTCTGCTGTTGTTGTAGCAATTCAATTTCAGTCTTTATCGCCGGATCAATACCCAGCAGGCCGAGCACCAAACGTGGATTGGCCAATACAAAACGTTCAAAAACGGGAAAATCTATTTTATAGAAGTCTGTTTGTGTAGCGCGCGATATTTTCGGCACTTCTGGCGCAGCCGGCGAGTTTGTCTTGGCGCTACCAGTAGCACTGATGCCGCCACCAGCATCAACAGCAGCCTTACTTCCTTGCCCGGCCGCACCGCCTGCAAAATTCAGTTGCATTTCACGTCCCCAGATTTCGGGCGGATGAGAAGACGAACGCTGCAGTGACATATCATCTGAGCTACTCGCCACAAAGTGCATAGTGCTACCCATACCCACAACACCGCCAACGGTACCACATATATTGGGTATTGAGCGTGCAGGTGGGAATTTCAGACTAGCCTGTGAGGCCATAGTCGAGAATGTCATCTCCTGTAGCGCCTGTATGGCATTGCGCACTTCCAGACTCAGCTGCGCCACATCATTATGCAGCGTCGACACCTGCGAATCCAAGCGTTCCATCGAAGGTTTCTTCTTTATGCTGTGCCCATCATCATCCCCATCCTCGCCGTTCATATCCTCATCCATGGAGCCGGTATCCAAACTTGAAGTTATATTTAGTGAACGTTGCCGCTCCACACGCTCACGCAAGGTTATCAGCGAACGTCCACGCGGATGTAATTTCATTAAACGTGGACTATTCAAACCCAGCAAAGGTGAACGGCCATGCAATGGTGATGGTGTGGTAATGCTGTGATGTGGTGAGGCATTCGCACCATTTTCATTATCATCATCGCCACCATCGCCGTCTTGCTGATTCTCATCGTCTTCGCTTATGCTCGGCAACGGAAATGATGGTCCGATTTCCGAGTCCTGACATTCATAGCCTTCACGTAAGTTGAATGTGAGATCGTGTTGTATATCGTTGGCGAATTGTTGCTGGTATTCTGGATAGAGACGCAGGACCTCAACCAAGCCACCCATATGTACGCATTTTAGATCGCAATAAGTGAGCGCCTGATGATGATAAACAGGGAAAGAGGGAAAATTAGCGAGAATTATTACTTGAAAGGATATTCAAATAAAATTGTGGAATGCAATACGAGTTAATGATAAATATAGTAAGTGTCTTGTTCAATGAATGAGGCATGCTTGAATTGAAGAATTACACATAATTTTTTGATGAAAATAACTATGGGTTACAACATTTACAAAAAAAGGAGGAGAAAATAAAACAAAAGATAGATAAAAATAAAATATCCGTAAATGTACTCGTATATCAGTGCTATTGCCTCGGAAAACGACCTTAGATCCGATTAATTTTCAAATCTTCAAATTGAGGTAATAAGAGTAGTTAAGTTATAAAACAGCATTGGTATCTTATACAACAATCAATTGATATCGAAAAGATGAATGAGGTTTTCGTTGAAGTTTAGTGAGCTCTAAACTATTGTCAACTTGGAAATAAGACCGGGATGGTTCTGAACTTCGATAACATTTTTTGAATACTGTTAATAGGACTAACTGATTATCCTTTCCAGTTGCTCTCTACTACTACCATAATGAATATGTATATATTCACATAAGGTCATTTGAAAAACCTCATAGTGGCAATCTTATTTTGTCTAATGAATTCAATGAGACAAACAAACTCAACATATTACAATATGTGACTGAATTCTTCGAGGACAATTACTTCATCCTTAACCTAATCTAACCTAACCTAAAAGATTATCTAAGCCTTTATATGAAGTACTTCCCAAAAGTTTCGCTGTTCCAAAATGATAACACACAAACCGTACCTATGTCCTCATTTGTGTGCTTATCTACACATCATACTCCTTACCATTCCACAGCAAACGATTCACTGCCTCCCCTCCCAACCAACATTATCGCACATTATACGCCGCAAAGCCAGGAAATTAATGTTCAACATACGACAATGTTCACTTCCTGCCACTTTCCGGTCTCTTAAGGTATAATTGGCCATATTTAAATGATGTGAGTTACGACGGAGATACAAAAATCTTAACGACAGTTTGTGACACATTTTCTTATTTCCTTTTCTTTTTGCATAGAAGAGTCTTAATGAAAACTGAAGCACCAAATATAACACGCAATTTAACATTTTAAAGTAGCATTTATTTATATGGAAAAGAGTTTTTTCAGTATTGTGATGCTCTCCTAAAAATTAAGGTCGTCTCCTCAACGGGAGCGGGTCAGAGAGAAAAAAGACGAAAGAAAGAAAAAAGAAAATACTCGACTATTTGTCTTTTGTTTTAACTCTCCAACTTTTTTGTTTAACTAGAGACTTCTGTTGAATGAAATAAAAGGTTGTTGCCACCTGATTTTAAAAAAATCAAAGATGCAACGGAAATATTTAAACAGAGCTTAGCAAACTTATCAGCTGATTTTAAGCATAAATATTTGCAAACTTATCAGCTGATTTGAAGCATAAATATTTGACAAAAAAATTTTGGAGTTGCCACATAATTGAACTTTTTTCGAAGAAAACACTTCCATAAATACAAAGTGATGAAATATGGATGTATATTGAAAATAACAAAAATACACTTGTACGAAGTTGCCACCTGATTATAATTACAAAAAAAGTACCAAAATTTTTTAAAGCTTAAAAAAATCAAAAATTTACTCGAAATTGTGAGTAAAAAAACTTTCAAAGGCTTGCGCTTAAATAAAAATAGGAACAGTGTTGCCACACTTGTCAAATATCATTAAAGACCTTAATTTTTATTAAAGAAAAACGAACAAAAACTATAAAATTCATGCTAAATAACTTTAAATGTTGCCATCTGTTTCAAATTAAATCAATATTTAAAATATGAATTTATGCTTATGTATGAATTCATGCATAAATATTTAATGACTCCTTCAAACGAATTTTTTAAGCCACCAACAAACGCAGATTATACACATTACTCGGAAGATTAAAAAACAATTTTAAACCCTCATTATCATTTATTAACTGTTAATTTCACTCACCTTCACATCACTGCTACTACGCACCACCGCATCCTGCCCCGCACTGTTGGTTGTCGCTGTCATCTGGCCATTGGAAGTGGCCACCAAATGGACGTTAATGTCAGAACCAACCAAATCGCCTTTGCCTGCAGCGTAAAAAAATTCAAATAAAAGGATTTTTATACGGCGATTAACATCTCTCATTGGCAGATAATGAATAAAGGCGAATAAATGAAAATTTAAGCGCAAAAAAGATATAAATGATGGCATAAAAAATCAAATTTTCACTTAACAAATGAGTTATTTGAATTCGCTTTCAATATGCTAAAGACAGCTTCAGTGATAAGCTTTACTCTTTTTATAATTTAAACATGCCACTCACCCAATATGGCCACCACCATGTCGTCCTTGATGACCTCCATGGAACCATTGCAAAGATAGTAGATGTAGTTCAGCGCATCCCCTTTGTGTATCAAAAATTCACCGGGTGCGCAAAAGTTGGTCTTGATGTGTAGTGAAAGCAGTTTTCGGCAACCCTGTAAAAATAAATTAGAACAAAATTAAGTATTACATATTTTTCGTAATTGAATTAGTCAAAACCATACAAGAATGTGCCCGAATTTTATTGTGCTATCGCAGAGTTTTCGACAAAGCAATGAAATTGCCCGGTCGCCAGACAAAGAGCACCGGAGTCTCCTTAACTGAAACTGAAACTTTTCATTTCACATGTAGAGAACATATGACAGTACTACAATGGGAAAAAACGACACCATGTTTTTCCCGCTTTTTTGATATTTTTCTTCAGTAAGGTCGAAATTACCAAAATTTACTACCGAAATTCGGAGTCAATGGCCCCGATTTTAAGAACGTTACGCTATGGTCATCATAATCGTCCTATCAACAATTGAGCGTCTAGTGGAAAAATTTTTCTCTACAGGCACAGCACAACATGTTCCCCTGCCAGTGAGACAAAGTAGTGCCCGTAGCGTTGAGAATATTACTGCTGCTAGCGCATCAATTGAGGAAGACCCAAATCAGTCTATCACACGTCGTTTCCAACCGTTGAGCATCTCTGTGACGTTGTTGTGGCGAATTTTGGGAAAACATCTTTGCATATTTCCTCACAAGATCAAATTGACCCAAGAAATGAAACCGCTTGACCACCAGAATTGTCGTCGGTTCGTGAATTGGGCTGAGCAACAACTTGAAAATAATCCGGATTTCCATCGAAAAATCGTATTCTACGATGAGGCTCATTTCTGGCCGAATGGCTTCGTCAATAAGCAAAATATGCATTATTGGTCAGGCAGCATTCCACACGCACTCCATCAGTCATCATTCCATCCCGAAAAAATTACGGTTGGTGCCGTTTATGGGCTGGCGGCGTCATTGGGCCGTACTGATGGTCAATTTTTTCAACCAAGTACATACGTGCAGTTACTCTGAATGGGAATCGCTACCGCTCAAAAATAACCGAACATTTTTGAGCCGAATTTGATGATGTGGACTTGGCCAATATGTGGTTCCAATGGGACGGCGCCACAAGCCACACAGAAAATGTCACAATCGATTCATTGAAAACTAAGTTTGGTGAACATGTTATTTCACGAAATGGTCTAGTCAATTTTCTGCCTCAGTCGTTGGATTTGAGAGCGTTAGACTATTTATTGAGGGAATACGTCAAATCTATGGTCTGTGCCAACAAGCTAGCGACGATTGATGAACTTTGTACGAATATCGAACATAAAACGGTCGAAAATTGGTTTTGGCATCTGAACTTCTGCACACGTGCCCGTGATAGCCACGCAAAAGAATTTGAATTCCTTACATAATGGGTTCTATTGTATGTGATTTGGTTCCTTCAGCGTCTGAAAAGCATCGTAGAGGGTCAAATAAAATCCGTTGACATCAAAAAACAAAAACTTCGCTAACAATAGTTTTCAAAAATTCTTCAACTACTGAAATTTATGATGTAACACCACCTTACCACATGTGTTGCATGCAGAATTCTCAACTGTAACAGTACTTCACAAACACATGTGCAACAATAAATTCGCCGTTATTATGGAAATAAGTTTTTGTGTCTGTCAAAACTCAACTTTACTTTTAAAAAATGTCTTAAAACTATTTTGCCCGCACACGCATTACCCCTCGTCCCCTAGCCGCGTGCAGTGTCCTTGCACAGCAATCGCTCAAGTTGTCACATTTATTTTGTACACGCATTTACCGTGCACTTTAGTGATCCTCAACTGTTGCCTACCTTTTGCTTACTTTCGCACGCAAATTACGCGCTTGAATTGTTGCTGCCCTTTCCGTCCGCCCATACATTAGTTGCACGCTTTCTTTTGTTGGCATGCGACTTTTCGTGCTGCAAAGTATCCACCACTTAGCAATCCGTCTCCCGAGCACTTTTGCACTTGTACGAGTCAGTATATCTTAAGCATTACTTTTGTTGTTATTGTTGTTGGCTTTTTATACCTTTTGCTCGTAATGTATTTTTGTTTCTTTTTAGTTTTTCTTTGCCTCTTACATTTCATTTCTTTCATTTTTGAAAGCAATCATAGAGAGTAATGCACTCGTCCTTGTTGAGGGTTTGGGTCTATTACGCAACAACAACAATAACATGGAAACAACATGCGGGACCTACATTGTAGGTCTATATATACAAATATTGAAAGAGGTGAATGTTGCTCTCTGTGGTCGCAGGTAAGCATTTGTACCCATAAGTGTTTGAAAAAATATTCTTGGTACTGAGTTTTCAGTTAAATTGTGGAGAAAGAAAAATATTTGTTAATGCTTTAAGCCACACATGAGAGCTTAGTTCAAGTAAGTAATTTAACTCTAGAAATTATTTAGAAAATAAATTGATACCAGTTTTACTTAAGCTCAGGCAGCGCATGAGTGAATTATTTTTTAAGAGAGGAGTATTTTTTTATTTGCACAGATAATTACAGCAAAGGTTGGTAAGATCATGAGTTAGCAGCTTAACGAGCTTTACTGGTGAAAATTGTGGATCACTATCCTATGGAAATTAGAACTGACCGTCTTCTTATTCATAAAAGGTCCACCTTTTTATGTTTAGAGTTGAAATGTTCGAGTTCTTTGGTGCGAAATATAATCAGAATATATGGAGGATCTGTCAATTCAATCTCATTCTTCAGAAGCCTTGTAATAGGGCAACAAATTTGGAAATACCTCAAGTACCCAATTTTATGCACACATAATAAATAGCTATACTGGCAAGTCTAACAAAGTGAGTAAGAATTACTAGTTTCTATGAGCTCTTTCAAGACAGCTTTTGGCTCTGAAAACCGGGGAAAAAACTATATACGAGTATTGGCTTATGATTTTCAAGTACATACAAGCTCTCACAAAATCATTCTGTCGCCATATCTTAGAGGATCGTTACTTTAACAAACCTGAACTATTCCAATACGAAAAATTCAAATTTTTCCACAAACAAAATTTTTTTCTAGTGCTTCGATTATTTCCTTTAAAATAATAAAAATAAAATTTTATGGCTTTTGAAGTTCAGATTATTTTATTCAAAGAAATATTGAACGTCTTTCTGAAGATCGGCGACAGATATAAGAAAATCCAGCATTGGAACAATTCACTTTTGACTTATTTACAGAACATCCGATATCTTTTAATTTGGCTTTGTGGTTCTGAAAAAAATATATCCGCTTGCTCATAGCAACCACCACGCAAATAAGGCTATTTTAAGTATAACGAAGGGTGCCAGGTATCCGTAAGTTACGTTCTAGATTTGGTCATTTAAGGGTCTCAGCCAGTTTAATCCTCGTCACCGGTCAAATGACACCTTAATCCGGCTCTTTCTGCTGCACCCTTAACATACTAACACTCTCGTATGAAAGCTGTCCTATTGAGGAGCAACAAACAACTGGTTACTTTCCAACTGAACTAAGAACGAATAGTTAACCAACCTGACCATGTCTTCGCTGTGATACTGAGGTATCTATTACCAGGCGCCCCAAGGTAGGGTGCAAAGAACGATTTTTCTAAAAAAGTAACCAAAAAATTATTGATGTTTAAGGTTTCAAAAAATTATTTCTCTCATTTCCGAAAAAATGAGCTTCAATTCCAACTGTAAAAAAAATCCAAAATACATTGGATACAGTCAATTTTTAAAATTTCTGATCGGAAAGATTTAAGAGAATTTCAATATTAAAAGATTTAAATTTTCCTAGCCTGTTAGAATATTTTGAACATTGATTTAGTGGTCTTATTCATAAGCTCTATTGTCAGCCCAATATAACAATTTAGGCTTATTATATTTGACTAATAATAATAATACTTCAATAAACCCAACTAAGTCTGAAATTCAAATTTATCCCAAATATTTGTATATGTAAGCACCAAAGAAGAGCACTTTATGTTAATATAAGCCTACGTAAAATTTTAAAGTAAGCTTCATTTTTGCATTTCGATAGAAATATCTTCCTAATATAAACACAAGCAATGATGAACACAGAACAACAACGACTGATATAAATTTCCCAATACAAAGGCGCACAAATATGTCAATGCACTATACAAATTTATTTTCAGCTCCAACAACACACCGGGGAATTTAAAAGGCAACGTTAACACAGTCTTTTCGCGCCTTACATGTGTTTCCCTTGTTCTCGAATTGCGCGCATTTTCGCAAAATATTTCAATGTGTTTATTATTTTTTGTCTGCCTTCAGCTCGGCGTGCGGAATACATTGAGCGAACAGGCTTCGCTTCGCCTTTATGTCACTTACACCTGGGCACTTGAAGGTAAACAACATTCAGGCAACAGGCTGAGAGGCGCAAAACGATGGAGAAGCCGGAGGAAATTCCATTGAAATTGTTGGCAAATCGCGAATAAGAAAAAATTTATTGATTCTTAGAAATATTACCTGTGAAGCGGCTTCGAATATCGGTAATTGCAGGATCTCACGGTGTAAATGCATGGACACATCGCCGCGCAGCTCCTCGGGAAATTCGCGTAGCGTCTGAAAATATTGACACAAA
Source organism: Bactrocera zonata (assembly GCA_037783105.1). Classification (NCBI taxonomy): domain Eukaryota; kingdom Metazoa; phylum Arthropoda; class Insecta; order Diptera; family Tephritidae; genus Bactrocera; species Bactrocera zonata. The sequence goes on along the minus strand of JBAWJQ010005344.1, from coordinate 106,313 downwards.
CAAATACAGTGACACTAATATTCAGTTGTGAAATGGAAAATGGAAAATGAAAATAAAAATAGTATATTTGAGAAATAGAATGTGTTAGCTAGCTTTGTTTGTTTTTGCTTGTCGCTTTGTTTTTGTTACTTGTATAAATATGTACGAGTATATCAACTAATACAAATATATATTTAGTTATGTATAGATAAATTCCACAAAGTCAAGCAGCACCTGTTTTCTACCAAGCCACACACATTCACAAATGTTATGCGGACAACTTTTGATCGCTACACATCTGTTGCCTCAAGCAGCGGTTAAACACATTTGTCCCCACAACAGACTGACAAGCTGACTGACAGATGTTGACACACACATACACATGGCTTGCTCTTGCGCTCATCTCCTTGACAAGTGTGCCACGTTTTCCCCAAACAACTTGTCTATCTCATTGCTTGGCAACACAAAAGGCATTTGATTAAATTGCTTTTGTAGATTAACTATGGGAACTGAGGCCAATTTGTTGCGGCTTTTCGCAGCACTTTTCTAGTTGGCATATTGCAGGCGTTTTATAATTTCAAATATTCCATCTTGCCGTAATAACATTTCAATTGATTCGAGTCGTCGCAACTATGCAGTGTTTTGCCTTGAACTGTTTCCTGGAATTCAATACTGGTTAATAAACATCGCTTAAGAGGCTTAAAGGATCAAGTCTGACTATTTTTTATTAGTTTAGGTTTGATTGCTGTTTCAAGAATTCACTTTACTTTGTATAGCCATAATAGTAGAACTATATTCTGTTTTCGATCTTATAAGTCCGCACAGGGTCTCGTAGCCAGTAAAAATTTGACAAAGCATTTAGCTTTTATTCTCAATAGCTCAATGGTATACCTGGAAAGTGTAAGCTTTCAAATATTTAAGCCCTGACCTCGCAAACGCGAGACAATGAAGGATAAAGATATGTTTATGCTTCGTCTCCTTTCATACAGCTTTCGCAGCTGGTTAAGGTGGCATACCTGATATGAACCTCAAACTTATAGCGTAGATGACGATAGAGTAATAAACTGTTAGAACCACCACAACTAAGGAAAGGTTAGCCTTACTGGAGAAAAACCACTTACTGGATCTCTTAAGATCAAACTTGGGCCAAAAGCATTTTACGACTGCGTGTAAGTCAATAGCAGCCCTGCGCTGAGGTTGTGACGTTGCGTAAATAATTTTCTTGAAGTTAACAGAAAAATTGAAGATAGAGTTTCCGGGATCTTCTCTGGCACGAATGTGGCAATATCCAGTGGTCAGAAGTTCTGAGAAGGTATCGCGATAGTAGAAAATCTGCTTGATGCGCTCATAACAACGACTGAATGCGCAACAAATAATTCTGTTACAATTGACGACATAAAGAACTTTTTCAAAATTCTCAAATTATTGGTTAAGCTAATTTTGGTACGAATTTCTTACAAAATCTTATGAAAAAATCTGAATTATTGCATAAAAAAACATTGAGTATTTGAAATATAACGGTGATTATGATACTGAAACTACAAAAAAACTTTAGTGAGCACTCGAAAAATATTCAACAAAGTGATGAAAAAAATAACACATTTCAAAGTCGGCCAGCAATCACGATAATACGCAAATTGGAGCCTCATACAACATAAATCTAATGAATGTATCAAATCACGATACTATCGATACCAGAAGCCTGATACACTATGATTTCCTACCAGTAATGAAAGGATCAATAGAAAACACTGGTTACTTTGAGTTATCAATACGAAAAAAATATAATCTGAACTATCGTCTTTCGGAAATAATTCAAAAATTCCTTGTCACCAAATACACCATCTCAATCCATCCGAATAAAGTAAGAATTTTTGGATCAAGTTCAACACTCAGACGCCTGATTTACCAGATTTGGATATTTGCATCTCTCTCCGTTTTTCTGAGCACAAATATTGATTCCTAAGAAAAGGCGATAAATCGAGAAACTAGAGTTTTGTAAATGAATGAATGAAAATATTATTCCTTCTTATAAATTTAACATCAACATCAAAATTGTATCCAGAAAGTTAGTGCAGGGCTGTTTCAATGGTTTTTGGTTCAACATTTTTTTTTTTAATTTTCCATTTACATACATTTATCTAAGCAGACTAGCCAGGGTTGTGTTTATTTATTTTTATTTTTCTCAATTTGAATTATTCGAACAGGTGGCAACCCACACTTATAATATACCAAATTGCAATATTAATTAATGCAATTTAATTGGATGTTTATATTGAATAATTTCATTTATTGCAACAAAATATTTAAAAACTTCGAACAGATGGCAACCCTATTCGAAAGTATTTTCAACTTTAAGGCACTTTATAGAAATTTTTTTTTGATATACAAATTCTAATTATTCGTTTATACAAATTCAACAAGTTCATAGCAAACTTTCCAATAGATGGCAACTCCAAAATACAAAAAAAAATTAATAAAATAAAATTCATCCTTCATAATCCATTTGAAATAATTGACATTTGATTTTTTTTTTATTATTTTACTATTTTTTTTTTTTTTTTGTTGAAATTTTTTTAATATGTGGTAACCTTGCAAAATGCTCAAAAATGGTTTACATCAAAAATTTTATTTTTTTATTAATTCTTTCAGGTAACATTTCAAACTGACTCGGCTATAACCGCGTAAGAAGTGTAAAATTAGAATAAAGAAGAAAGAGAAGAAGAAGAACATTTTAAACACTTATCTAAAATTAGCAAAATTATTGCTGTAAGGTATTATTTAAACCTACATTCTACAATTATTTGATTAAACAAAAGCCAATAAGTACATTTCTCATAACTTGGACTATGACTTGCTTTTGCCTATATTTGATTATATGCAAAGCCCACAGCAATTTGAAATAAGTTTATGCATATTTGGCTATTTATTGCATTGCTTTGTCTAGACTCTCATAAACCCACTCATCGGCCCACTCAAGCTCAAGTTTATTATATTCTTTTTAACTTTTCAAACTAAATTAGATAGCAAAATCAAAGGCTCAATCTAGTTTGAATATAACATTTCATCAACACTTCAAGCGAAGCGTTTCCATTGAACTCAAACGCCGACGAATTGGAATATTTTTACAAAATCAAATTTCGTGTTTATCACATAATTTCTCACACATCAGTGGAGGCGCAAGCATATGTGTTGGTATATGTACACACATCTGTACACATGCGTGACTTTTCAATCTTGTAACGCCCAGCATAGAACACTGAATTTCCTCACCTTTCTGTCTTCTATTTTCTAAAAGCAAATCAAATGCAAACTCATTACATAAGCCTTCACCTAGAAACATTGTTTCGTCATTTCAGTGCCAAGCGAAGGCAAGCGAAGACGCATATCAATGCAAGTAAATATGCCAACCAAAGATTTTTCGTTAAAAACGTGGAGGGAGTGGAGATTCTGTTATAGAAATGTGCAGGCGAAAGCCACTTCCACGCAGGCGGCTAGCAATCAGCAGCAGAACAGAATATTTCCATTTTGTACTTTTCGCTTTTTCTGAATATATGAAATAAAATTTCCAATATAGTCGCTGTGTTATTGGCACCGATTTAATGCTAATGGCGTACGTATACAATGTGTCACTTTGACGCAGCAACAAATACGCTGCTGCAGTGCAAATCAAATTTTCCAGCAATTCGCTCTTGAAATGCGCACATTTGTATATGAAGCGAATTGTTGCGTATACGCCATGGCAATCAATTGCAGCCGTCAAATGTTATTGCATGCAACAAATAACCCTTGCTGCAAATATATTAAAAGTTATGAAATTTCATTTTAAGTGTTGACGGGAAATACTTTTTAGTGAGGAATTTGAAATTTCGGAAAAATATTTAATATTGGCCAAAAGTGAGGTTATGTTCAGCGGAAAATATTTATTTGGAAAATATTTATTAAACACCATGCAGAACGTTGATTTGAATAACTAATATTTTTTGTTGTTTGTTGCTGTTTTAACATAGGGATAGCAAGTCAGGAGATGTTAGGAGGATGCCACCTGTTTGAAAAGATTTTAAATTTTTGTTCTTTTGTAAATTTATTAATATATTTATAACTATCAATTGTAAACTGTTTTAGACATATTATAATGGAAAATATTTTCCGGGGTTGTCACCTGTTTAAAAATATTTTCTAACAAAATTGGAAATGTAAACAAATTTCAACGTCTTAAATAGAGTTTTAAAAAGTATTTTACATAAAAAATTTTAAGGAGTTGCCACCTATTTTATTCAATTTAAATTCAATTGATAAAATAAATTTAGTAAATATGAAATCAAACACTAATAGAAAAGTTTTTAGAAGAAACAATTTTAATAATGGTTGCCATTAGGCTTAGAAAAATAAAATTATTGAAGAAGTTGATAATAGAGTTATAAAAATATGCAAATTTAACGAAGAAAGCTAAAAGAAAAAAATAAATTTGAAAAGAGTTCTTATTCAATTTATTGAAAGAATAGAAATGTATCAAACTGAACAGATTTGTTAAAAATTTCTATTTTACATATACATATGTATACATACATATATGTATGTAGCTTTACGGTGCTACCACCATATTGAAATTTTTAGTTTAATGTAATAAAAAAAAAAATGAATTAACGAATTATTACAAAACAGCGGATCAAACCAAAAAGATCTAAGAAAGCTAAATTTGGATATCATATTGAACAGGGTTGCCACCTGCACTATACTATAAAATTTTAAAAGTAAAATATTTAATGATTAAGCTATTAAAATAAAGAAGTATTATAAATTTTATTAAAAATTTTTTTGGCACAGTTGCCACCTGTTAAAAATTTTAACATAGGCAAATTAATTTTTGAATTAGTACAAAAGCGAATCAAACTAAAAATTGCCAAAACTTTAATTCATTATTGATCAGGGTTGCCACCTGCAAATATTTTATTAAATTTTAAAAATAAAATAAATGTTGCAATTAAAAAAAAATTAACAATAAATAAACAAAACATATATTACAGATTTTTCTTGCAGAGTTGCCAGTCGTTTGAAAAGCTAAATGTAATGACGTTATATTTAAATGCAACTCTGGAATTTTCCAACCCAAGAAATGTCACCGAGCAAAATTAAATGTATATAAAAATATTTTTAATAACACTTGCAGTTTAGGTAAACTTTCCGTTATATTTTATACCCAAAAAACATAAACAACCAATAAACATGGAATAAACCACATAAAAATACAGAAATCATAAAAAATATGTTACTTAGGTATCTAAAAATAACCTTCCGCTTCCACTAGTTGCTATAAATGCGTCCAACTTTTTCCGCAAGAAAAAGAACAAACAAAAAATTCAGTAACACCAAAACTTTGGAAGCTAAAAAAACAGAGAGTCTACAATAACACTTTATCTACACCATCATAAAAGAGGCATATGAATATCTATTATTTCCTACTCAAACTGCGATTGTGGTGGAGGTTACTTGTATCAACAACCAATGACCCAGTTAATTTGCTGGAAAATATTGCTTTTATGCACATACACATCGAAACCCAATATGAGTGCACACACATACAAGTTTATACAACTGCATATATATATTTTTATGTATAAAGAGATTTGTATATTTTTCCTGAATCCAAACTTGGTAATTTCCGTCGCCTGTTGCTTACATAATAACTTACACAAATTGTATATATTAACATATATTTACCGCAACAAGTAGGAGCCCCTTATAAGGGTGGATGTGTGCGTGTGAATACAATAAGTACGTACTTGTCGAGGAACCACCACAATGCAGACAAAAATCATTTACATTTTCCACAATAGCCAAAAGGAAGCAGAGGGGAGAATTTGTAATGAAAATCTCCATCGGGAAATTTTGCTTGTGAACGTCTGCAGATGCATATATGTATGTAGTTGCCAGATTCTTGGTAGACGTGGGACGTGAAATGGCAATGCTTTTTACAACTAAATTAATTTATTGTGGAACTTGTGCTCGATATCTCCAAATTGGTTGCTATGAACAACAAAGACATAGGAACAACAAAGGGACATCGAAGACGATTGGTGTGGCGGTTGACCTTTTTCGCTTTGCACTCGCGCACTAAATACATATATTCATATATTTATTTATTTATTTATTTATTTATTAAATCTTATTTATCAATCTTAAGCTTCTTGAAATATAGTATGCCTTGCTTTTATTAAAAATGTGGCAGGCGATACTCTACTGGAGGGTGGAGGAATTATTGAGAATACTAGCTTTATATATCGGAAAAAAGGAAGTGGGTGGTGTCTCTAAGTGCGAGAAGAATACGAATGGCGTGAAATTTTTAAACATATAAATTTGGCACATAGTTATGGTTATTGTTGAATGCTTCCTTTGCGGCACATATTATATCATAACAAAAGAACCATGGCGAAAAAATAAAAAAACAGTTATACTTATATCCCTTACATCTTCTAATAGCTAAGGTTTCACTTTTAATTTAGAATCTGAGGAAATATTTTGGGGTTCTTCTCCTTCTTTAACGCTATGTTAGAATCATTGCGGCAGGAAAATATTTCGGCTGTTCATATCTGCTGATGGGGATTCCGAAAAAGTAGAAAATACAAAAAATACTTTTAATAAAAAAAAATATTTTCCTATTGAAATTAACTTATCCTGAGTTTAAAATAGCAATTTCTCTGTGGTCAATTCATCAATCGTTTTCTAATGGGAAGCTCGAGATATTGCAACAGATGTGCTATCACAACCAACTGCTGAGGCGGCCAGGTGAACATCATAGCGCTTTTCGTAAATGAAATTGTGTTTATATAATTTTTAGAAAAACAGCATTTAAACGGGCTCAGTTAGAACTCTTCCCAATCAAAATACTACAGGCTGTATTCTTAGGTCTTCTCCGGTTTAGAGTTTTGATTTCATATTTTGGATTAGCGAATACAAGAAAATGATTAATAATGGGTTATTAACTGAATCACAAATACTAAAATTTCTTACAAGAACTTAATTTCAATCGTTCAGTATGTCAGTTATTTGAAATAGTGGTCCGATCTGAAAAATTTCTTTGGGTATTGCACCATTGCCTTAGCCTATAACCTACGCAAAATTATTTGAAGACATCTCCACAATGGTAAAGTTTCACTTGATTCCGATCGTTTATCCTTGTGTGACAGATATATTGCATATATCTACACATATATGGTCCGTTCTGAGAAACTATCAGCTTCTTGGTAATAAAAGGATGTAGGCAATCGATATCTCAAAAATCGATAGTTCGTGTATACTGAAGACAGAGACAGACGAACATGACTAAATCGACTCAGCTCGTCATATTTTATAGAGTATCTAACGTTTGCTTCTGGGTGTTATAACCATCGGGGTATTCCTGTTCAGAATATAAATATTTTTGAATTGTTTTTCTTTTTATAGGTAATTTTTCATCTCACAACCAAAAAGCCTTCAATATATAAGGATGATATGAAAAAACAAAGAAATAGGTTAGACGCACGATATTTTTTCTCTCAGTAAAATGTTATAATTACTACCAGACATATGTTTTTCGGTTGGTCAATATCTTTTTCTATTCTAATTTCAAATCTTGTTCGAAGAAAAAAACAACTCATAGTCATTAATCTTCCGATTTTATAACTGTGTATTTAAAAACTGATGGTAAAAAAATGTAATCCAGCCAACTATCACTTTCCTACAAATCAATTAGATCATCCTACGTTAATTTGTACCAGGCTTAACCCTTAGTTGAGAGAACTTGGATATTTAACTTAGCAAAAATTTTGTAGAGTACTTTGAAATAGTGATTCTTTTTGAACAATTTCTTTGGCGACTTTGGACTTAGCCAATGAAAAATGTGTTTAAAATATATCGACAAATGGATATGTTTTCTCAAAATGTGATTTTCTATGTAATTTTTATAAATTTAGGCCAGTTCTGTCAGATGGAAGACATTTTGAAATTGTATTATAATATCAACTACAGATTTGGTTATGACCAGCCTTGCATAACAGAAAGTAAAAAATTTTCATTTATTTCTCTTTTTCCCTTTTTTCTTTTAGAAAGTATCAGTTCAAAAAGAATTACTTAAGTTTCTAGTTGCGCACATTTAAATCTTTCTCAAATTCCTGGTGCACAAATTTATTGCACGTGCGGCAAATTTATGAAGCAAACGACCCTTTTCATCAAACATTCCATAATAAATCATAACTCTTTTGTAGCGTAAAGAAAGTGACTGGCAAAAAGTAGCCGGCAAGCATGAGCATTTATTTACAACTGGCAAGTGTAACGCAAGCCGACATTCTCAAATGCCAGAAGAGGCTAGTGACACATTAAATTCCTCCGTTAGGCATGGCACGGCATTCATAGCCGCTGTCAGATACTCAAAACTGAAATATACTTAAGTACAGTATATGAAAGGGCATAGCAGAGACCCGCATCATTTACACTTTATGCAAATGTCAGCAAACTCAACCGCACACAGACACACACTTCCACCCAAAAAGAAGAGTAAAAGGGTTCAGTTGCCTACTTTTGTGCGCGCAGAAAAACTAAGCTACAATAAAAAAGTGCTAAAAGGTAGCAACAAAAAGTGTAGTAGCAACAATCGCTTGCGGAAAAGCGTGTTTTTGCACCACCCGTTACAGCTCAGTGAGCGTTGTTGGCAGAGTTCACTAAAAGTATGCTTCGGTTGGCCACGTTGACTTTACGCCCAGCGTGAACCGCAGACAATATGCACTTTTTGTCCCTAGAAAGCCTCTTTGTATGTGCGTGTAGCCGACATTTGTGTTGGCACATTTGTGGCTGTCTGTCGTAAATATTTTAGCATTAACCGCGGCACTTACTATCTAAAACATTTGTTGTTTTTTTTTTTGTGTGTCTGTTTGTGTAAATTAGCATTGTGGCTAGGCTGTAAAATAGTTGAATTATGCTTACTTTAAGTGCGTTAGTGTATACTTACCTCGTAAATATCAATGCCGTGGTTGAGCGACCAAGATGTCTGGAAGTAATCTTCAATCCTTTGTTTCAGTTCTTTGGGCATCTACATAAGTGTGTGTGTTACCGTGGGAAGAATAAGGTTTTTCCATTAGTGCGTGCATTTTGTGTGAAAAACATGAAAAAATAGAGGGAAATGTATTTCTTTTGTTGTACCATAGATTTTACATAAAAATTACCACATGCTTCGTACATCAAATATAGTAAATAATGACAACCTAAAACATAACGCGCAACTACTCAGTAATTTAATAAGCTGTCACAAACAGTGCTGTAAATATTGGGTGGTCGAAAAGTCTTTTCGTATTTCTAATCACACTTCAACTTTTTTTTATATTTGTAATAAACTTCAATGAACCAAATATGTTCTATTTTTGTTGCCCACTTTTTGTCATTTTTCTGCTAGAGACATAATTTCATCAGTGTAAAACTTTTCTGGTTTCTCGTCGAAAAACCGCGGCAAGTAATTTTCACAGGCTTTTCTTCAAGCCAACTTTACTTCATTAAGAGAGTTCATCATTGACCAAAAAAAATGGATGTCTGAAGGTTCAAGGTCAGGGCTATTTGGTGGATGTATCAAAACTTCCCAGTCAAGGTCTCCCAGTTTTTGCCGAGTCATAATAAATGTGTGTGGTCTAGCGTTGTCCTGATGAAAGAAAAGGTCTTTCTGTTCTGGCCGTTTTTTTCGATTGCTTGCTTCAATCTCATCAATTATTGACAGTAAAATGTAGAATCAATCGTTTGACCAGACTGGAGCAGCTCATAATGGATGATTTCTTACCAATCCCACCAAAAACTCTGCATATTCTTTTGAGGCGTTAATCCTGACTGTACGACCATTTGCTGAGTTTCACCACGCTTGGACCATGATTTTTTTCGCACACTGTTGTCGTATTTTATCCACTTTTCGTCTCCTGTTACCATTCACTTCAGAAAGGGTTCAATTTCATTCCGTTTCAGCAAAGAATCGAAGATGTTAATTCTGTCCATTAAATTTTTCACAGACAATTCAGACAACTAAAAATTGTATCTTGGTTCAGTAATTGAATCGTCTAAAGGAAATAATCGCCAAGAAGCGAGGAACTTTGGTCAATGAAAGAGAAATTGTGATCCATCAAGACGTTGCGATGCCAGACGCAGTAATAATGACTCGCCAAAGACTCCGATGGATTGATTGGGGAGATTTATTGAATATGCCTTATAACCCGAAGTGATATACAAAAGCGATTACTGCGTGATCTGATCTTTGATTAAGTTTAGAAGCCTCACTTAGATCCCCTTAGTCCAAAATGTGGCATTTTTTGTGCACCGTAGACAATATTGCTTTAAATTATTAAAAACTCAATATTTAGGCCAGCCTTTGTATGCATATTCTAGTGAAATGAATAGTCCATAGTCCGCAATAACTTTTAGAACTGATCCCAATTGTACCTGATGCTTAAAATAAACTGATGGGCAGATAGACAAGTGAAATAAATAATAGAAAGAAAGACAGGCCGGAGGAACAGATGTATGAACAAATTGTCGAAAGGATAGAAAGACAGGTGGACATATGAATAGATTAACTGGCTGAACTATAGAATGGTAGACAAATATAGAGATAAACAGATGAGTAACCGGATGAACAAATTTCTCGAAGGACACATAAAATAGAGCTGGTGGATGAACAGGTAGGCAGATAAACTGACGGACAGATGATTTGGCGGACGAATGAGCTGATGGATGGATGAAAAGACAGACAGTTGAACAGATATACAATAGAGAGTTCAACTGTCATACAAATTTATAGATGAACAGATGGACTTATGAGCTATCGGATATGTGAACTAATGTATGGATTATAAGCAGACAGATAGATGGGCAGGTGGATATGTGGGCAGACCAACAGAGAAATACATAAACAGGTGGACAGATTTGTTGGCGGGTGGATGAGCAGGTGGACGGATGATCTGCTAGAAAAGGACAGACAGACAAGTGGATTTTAGACAGATTATTCGATGGCGATATGAATAAACAGACAGCTGATCTGATAAATAGGTAGATGAATGAGCCAGGAAACCGACCAAAGGATAGTACAGATATTTGTACAGTTTGTCAGTTAGGTTGATAAACGAATAAACACATGGAAGGATGAACTGGCGGACACACAGCTAAACACATTCGCAAAGATGCAGAACAACCGTCTTATAGAAAGATAATGAGAGCTATTAAAAACGTTGTATTGATTACTTTAAACCAAAAACCCTACTTGTCTCAACAATTTCAAGGTGTTTCAATCAAGACCAAAATATTTAGGGGATATAAAATTTATTTGTATCACTTCTCGTATTTCGCTCCAGCAGCTATTGCAGCTTGGGTAGAAAATTAACCCATCAAGTTCTCCACTTGCCCGCCAACATGTAAAGTTGTTGCTAGAGAAAGTCTGTGTGTAAACTTGTAAGCGCAGCGCGTCTAATTCGCTACACGTGCCGTATACTTTGCAAATTGTCAGGTTCGCTCTTGATGTAGTCCTAACCTCAAACGCGTGACACACGTGCCGTTGCTGATTGGCGCGCGCACAACTACAAAGCTTCCGCTGCGTGATGGATCTAATCATTTGCGCATTAGTTGCGACAATTGGCCTTGGAAATAATCATCAACTCTGACTACTCGCTTTTTATGACAAAGTCAACAGTGTAAGCTTCAAATGGCCTCGGAAGTCTTATTTGTGTCAATTCCAGTCGATTCTGGCGGCAAATAATACTAAAATTAATTTATTTGACTCTCTGAAACCCTTAAAGTGTTTCCGTTTTTCAAGTTTATGGCAGCAAATGTGCCCTTCTTAGCATCCAAATTAAGTGCTTTGGATATACATACGTACATACATCAAAACATTGTTTCGTTATCGCTCTATGCCAACTAACTTTGTACGAGAGTCTCTGCCACCAGCTGTTGCTGACTAGTTGCACGCTTATCTCTGCATTGCTCATATGATGTCCTTCAGGTGGTACTTCGTAATTTCCACATCATTGCCTGTTATTTTATGTCCGTCTATATATATGTGAGGATGTGTGCTTAGAGGACTCAGCAGCCATACGTTTCGTAACTAGCGATAAACCGTGTTTTTGCCCACCACGACTTGCGAGATGCAGCAATAAAAACAAATTGGTGCGGCTGATAGGTGCTCTCGCCGGGTAACTTACTTGATAAAATACTCCGTTGCAGGGCACTCGCGGCGATGGCAACACTGAATATCACACGCCCGAGCAGCAGACAGTCAGTTAAGTGAGTTAACGTTCACATGGGTCACTGGCGCTGTGCAACAGGGCATATGCCCCTTATACGCTACGCTTACCTAGACGCCCAGGCAGAAGTACACCCACATACATATAAATATATTCGCTCGCATATCTATCCGCAAAATATTGCTCTTTCTGGCATCGTGCGGAATTTTGTTAGTGCCACGAAGTATGCCAGCGCATCCTTGCAGCGATAAGCAATTTAATTTTACTTCGATTATCGACAGACGTGTGTAAAAAATAGGCAAACAGCAGTAAAAACAATAACAAGTAAACGTGTGTGGCTGTTACACGAAGAGTTTTCAACGCGCTGCCGCAATAAACGTTGAAATAACGGCATGTATATAAGTAACGGTAAAGTATAACGGTGAGCCGCAAATGCAGATGGCGATTTTTATTTTCCTTTCAAACTTTAGATCTATAAGTAATGAGACGCGGTCGAGTTTTCGTTGGACTTAGATTGAAAATATCTCTGTTGTCAACCCGAGAACCCGCCGAACTGGCTGGTAGCCTCCCCAAAAAACTTGTAACAGCCTCTAAGCGTATAGTCGATATCTACCGGTCTTTTTGATAAATATCTAGGAGTTCTGGGCATCACAACGGACAAGCGGCCGGAGATAGTGGGCTTGTACACAGCCTCACGATTAATTAACCTATTTGCCTAACCCTAAACTTGGTGGAAACAGTGATTATATCCTATATATATGATCAAATTTGACCCGGACTAACTTCACGTATTTGCAGATGATCTGGTTGGTGGCTTTTCGATCCGAAAACTACCAGGTAGTTGGAAGAATTCGCTTCTGCTGAAATATATTACCACAGAGAACCATATTTCGGGCGCCGGCGAAGTTGATTAGGCTCAACCCATGTGGGGATATTTCATCATGAAAGCTTAATTTACCGATCGTTGTGCCAAAGATGCCTTCTTTGCCCACCCCGGCACATGATTTTGACATCGTAGTGGAAGCAGCTCTCATAGGTGCGCTCTAAGCGCTCAGAGAAAACATCTTTGATCGCATCTTCCTTCTTTTCCGTCGGAGTGTGGTGGCAAATCAGCGATATGTTGAAGAACTTTGCTTCTATACCGATTGTGGCAAGACATTCATCCACCGGAGTGAAAGCCAATACTCGGCGACGGAGTCCCTCTTCCACCAAGAATCCCACTTGGAATTTGCAGTCCTTTATTATTACTATAGTAAATGTCACAAGGACCTGCTCATTTCAGTTCTTGTCCCGTTCATCGCACTTCAAAATGGATGTTTTTTGGCTACCCAGAGGATACTCAGTCTAAGACTGGAAGTCATAAGCTGCTCGAGCCATATGTAAAATAATCGTTTCTGGCCACTCCCAAGTGAATGGCGCTCAGAGAACTTTCCCCACTTGCATGAACTTCTACACATGGCTCCATCCACCACTTGAGTAAGTATGTATTTGAACCAGAAATTCAATTTTCTTATCTATATTTAAAATTTCTTTACCAAAAGTCCCACCCTAATGTAATAATCTAAAACATATTCAACACGCGCCGCCATCATTAAGAGTTCACGTGTTTTTGCCAAGCCGCTGTAATTATTGTCATCGACCACAGACACGACAGTATTAAATACGTACAATAATAAAAATAAATACGCCTACAGTGGTATTTACAACAATAACAACAACAGTTGAATTGCCACATATGCAAAACTGCATTTCGTGCCATTTACCGTTATTCTGTTTTTAAACCGTCGCATGGCAAATTGTTCGCTGAGTTTACAAACTCATAGAAATGTAAATATTATTGTGGCAGCCATATTTATTTTCAAATTTGAACGGTATTTTGCACGAAATTTGTTGTCACTGGCTTGAGTTTTAAGCTTTAATGTATTTGTAAATACATATGTATTTTTATAAAAATTTTATAAATACCTCAATTTGGTGGAATGTATTTGAAGTTAAATAAGTATTTAAAATTTTTATAAATTTTGTTAGCAAATTCTGTATAAGTTAATGATTTTTTTAATTGTGTGCAATAGAGCGACTTACAAATTGACGGAAATGATTAAAATTTATATGAAAACTTAATAACATATTCAGAGAGGGCACTGATGATATTCGTGCTATTTTACGAATGTATTATGAAATGGAATCGTAAATCTGACCACATTTATTCAGTCGTATTCATTTAACATCAATAAAAAACAAGAGAAGAATTAACTTCGGCTACATCGAAGCTATAATAGCCTCTACAAGTGAATTTCTTATAGCAAAAAATGATATAAAATGATTGTATCTTTATTTTGATCGCTGAGATTGTATGGCAACCATATATTACGAGTATAATGATCCGAACAGTGAAAGTGACAAATAAGCAGTAAATTGCATGAAAAAAGAAATCTGCAAATTTTCAGATTTTTCTCTCAAAAACTAAGAAATTAGTTTGCGTATACTCGGACAGACAGACATGGCTAAATAGACCCATTATGCTGATAAGCTACACATATATAACGGGTAAACCAAATAGAGTTATTTTTGCAATAGCGTTTCTTTTATTGATCACGCATGAGACGTTTCAAGCTATAAAGATATTTTTGGTCAGTTATTTTGATTTGCCGCATTTTACGTCGAGATCTTAAATTGAAAGCGTGAAAAATACTGATTGTGCAAAAGCTGAAGCTTGATCTTCCCAATCGATATCACTTCGCTCTATGGGTTTTTGAAAAATTCCAAGAAAATACAACAATTTCGAGCCAAATTTTCTGCACCTATGAAGCACATTTTTGCCCCAATGGCTATGTAAACAAGCACAGTTGTGGCATTTGGGATGAAGAGCAACCTGAAGACATTAAAGATCTCTCATTTTATATAGAAAATGCAACGGCTTGGTGTGGTTTGTTGGCTGCTGGAATCATCGGTCCATATTTCTTAAAGAAATATGCCGATTAACTTTTTGAAGCCTGAAATTGAGGCTCCTGATCTCGATGACATTTGGTTTTAACTAGAGATTTATTGAGAAAACTCTTCGGTGAACAGACAAATTCACTTTAACGGTCGATTGGCCACCAAGACCATTTGTTATCTATCACACCGTTAGACTTTTGTCCTGTGACGACATGTAAAGTCTGATGTCTATGTAGACAATCCCGCTTTGATCAGTTACCAGTCGGATGCGAACGAGTCATCGAAAATAGGACTCAACGTATGGATAATCTGAGCCGTAGCTGAAGAATTTTCTTTTGAATGATAATAAACATTGCCCATTAAATTTGAAGTTTCTGTATTTTTTCTTTAAAAAAGTAGGTAATTTCGAAATGGATCACCTTTTACATTTTATGTAGTGGCCGTAATTTCAGAGTATGAGTAATAACGAACAATCGAGTTGTGGCACATCACAAACCTCATTTGCAATGTGCTCTAGTTTTGTCAAACTCACTGACGCTTCTTTGACAACAATACAATTTTGATGACATATCTTTCCACTGAACCGAATTATGTTCTTCCAATGAGAAAAACTGATCACAATATGGGACAGACCTTATTCGCTCTAAAAATGTTGTCAATTTTCCTCTACGACTGTCATTGAATTTGACATAACCCACACATAAGAACTGGAATATACCAAGAGGAAAAACATTTTGTGACGAGGCTATTTAAACATACCATTTTAACTTTAAATATGACACGAATCAACAGAACCCTAAGGAATAAAGAATTTTGAGAATAAGTATATAGACATTTTTATATAAAATTCTCAATTTTTAAGTCAAGGTAGATTTGACTGTAATATTGAAAAAATTTATATTTCTCTCATAGAACTTGTTATCCACGAAGTTAATGTTTAATGAAAAAAAAACTTTTTACATAAAACTAAGTAATTATCTGCTTGGTGCAGCGAAGTGCACCTCTATTGGTATATATTTTTTACCGTCAATAAAACCTTGTTATTAAGTAAGAATATGCTCTCAACAAGACAACTGAAAACATTGTATTTGTAAGACTTTACAAAACGTATCTCTGCGAAAACAAAAATAGCACGTAAATTTTCTGTTAAAAATTCCTTTATGCAGGCGTACTTATTTCTGTATAATTACATTCGTAACATAAGTATATGTATACGTAAATATATGTCAAACCTGTTTCATATTTTTAACAAAAAATAACATGACTATTTACCTGCCAGCTACATGTACAAACAAATACCATACACATGAATATTTGAAATGGAAATCACGCCGACAAACTCACCTGATGCAGCGCTATAAAATCCTTTAAGTCACGCCATTTGCTCTCGTACAATGAACGCCGGGAATACATGCGCTGGATTATCGCCGTCACATTACCGAACACGACGGCGTGCATTAATGCTGTCAGTTGGGCGGGAAAAAGCGGCAAAGCACGCGTAACGCACGCATGGATTAAAAAGGAATGAAAAACAATGATTTTAAATTTTTAAGGAAATCCCAGTTAATTACTTTTCAAATCCACATGAAAATGAACAGTATAAGTATATATGTGTGTTTATGAAATGTAAAAATGTGCCACGGGTTTCACACTATCTTACCTCCAATTAGCATCATGATGATGGAGAAGACTTTCTCCGCCGTCGTATTCGCGGATACATTGCCGAACCCCACCGACGTTAGGCTGGTGAAGGTGAAATACAGCGCCGTCGAATAGGCCTCGGCGTTGGTGATGTTTGTGATGGGTATCTTCAAGCGCTCAGACAAAGCGTGCATCCAACCTGAAAGCATCGTAAAAGTAAAAAAAAAAAATTGTGAAATAGTTTATAAGGGTTTTTCGAAATAGTATTATGCTCAGGGTAGCCTAACACACATCAGTAGCCACTGAAAGGTGGAAACAAAGGTTAGAGTGCCGCAACGATGTAGTATCTTTGAAAGACGCAATCAAGGTTTCTGAGGAAAAAAATAAACGACAAGAAGTCGGAATTGATTTAAGACGTAGCAAGGTAGGGCTTCAGTAATAAGAAAGTTGTATATTTAGCCGACAAATTTTTCCAGAGAACAATTCAAGATCTTGATATTGAGCGTATTTAACCCAATTTTCGCGCTGGAGTTTGACGGATCATGTAACTCAGTTAAAGGCTCAAATAGGATTTCGACCAGCGATAATTTCTAAAGAAAAAGCTGAAGATCGCACATATTCCAAATAATCTGAAGGTTTACTGAGACTATATCTTTATAGATCTGGTCTAAGGGAATGAAGTTCGGATATTGTTTCAGTGTCTTGTATATAAAGAAGACTCAATCAATCTGACAATCGAAAGCATTCGCCTAACAAAAAATATTTCTCAAAACTCACAAGCAATTGCCGTTAATCTTAAATGACATTACGTTTTACTACTCACTTGATAAATCAAAATTGACACTTCAATAAATTTCCTTTGCCTAATTGGATTGACCTATTGACCTTTTCAGCGACTGTCACAAAAACACTCACATATATATAACCTTAGAAGCTGCAGACATTCACTAAAGCATATTACACATACACACAAAGAAAATAACACCCACACGCACGCACACATGTATATACATGTATTTGTGAGCTATAACAATTGAATGATTAAGCAAGAAAGACGGTCTTTGCAAGGCAAAGCAAAACAGTGACAAATAATCCAATGAAGGAGTACGCACACCAACAAAAACAACGACAAAATAGCAAATGTCAACAATGTCGGACTTAGAAAAATAAACTGCGTAAACACACACCCACACATATACACACACCAGACAACGCACATTGCTGCCAACGAACGCTGTTGATTCTGTAGAAGAATAGTCGAGAGAAAGAGCGAAGAGGCAAAACAAGGAAACAGCTTCGTCAGCGGATCACTGCGAAGCAACAGCTCAATGTCAGCAAACAAACAAGCGAAGCAGCAAATGTGTGACAGGGCGAATGCGAGCGGATTACCGAGGTGTGTGTATTTGTAATAACTGTTTGCGTCGGCAACTGTGTGTGCTGAGAGTTATAAATGTAGATATGTGCATATGTGTTTGTTTGTATATGTGTATGTGAGGCACATGTCTTTGGAGAATAGTTTGTGCTGCAATGCCTTACGCTAACAAGCGGAACTGATTGAGGGCATAAGGAAATTGCTTATAAGTTTACTCTTCCTGGCAACTCTGAGGCGAATTTACTTATGTAAACAGAGATATGTTTGTATACTGGCATGTCCGTGTATGTGTTAGAACCATTAGCGAATTATATGAATGAATGTCCTTACACTCGTTTGCACTGGAAGTTGGCACTAATTTTCGACTGATTAAATGGAATGAGAAAAGTTCTAAGAAACAAGAGAAGTTATTTCTTGCTTGAGATGAGTAAAATAATAAAGTTCAGTGCACTTATAATCCATTAGTGAAATATAATTATTTAATATCTAGTGTTATAGGGGAATGGAAAGGAAAGTTACGTTGCTATATTTTATACAATTGTACGTACTAACATACATATTGCCATACAAGTAAGTGAAACTAATCCTAACATGCGGCCGCCCTTCACCAAAATGAGGATTGCCTACCAATCAAATGCTCGGAAACACAAACCACATGACAGACAAGAGCATGAGTGTTGGTCAAATACAAAATCTCGAATTTCCCAGCTAAACCCAACAGCAACAAATTACCTAGAAATTTCTATGCATAAACAATTTGTATGTCCAGACTTGTTACTACTTGCGGTCATGGCAAGGAAGCAACACTCGTGCTGCGCCATCGATCTATTGCTTAGCAATGCAGGCAATAATAGAATTCCCACGAAAACCCCAATAAGTTAGTTTAGATATTAGTTCACATATACATACATGCGTCTGCGTTTGTATGTGTAACTGCTTATTTGCTTAAGAGATTTAAGGTCTTGTTAGCTAGGATTTGCCGAAAATAAAGAATTTGATTTTAATTAGCTGCTAAACAGCTTATCACTTTTGAGGTGCCAAGACAGCGCAGCCCAAAATTGTTTGGGGAAGTGTGTGTTTGACTTTAGGCAGTCAGCCTTGGCAACCTCGTTATTAAGTCTCTTCGTAAATTGCAATTTGGCACGGAAGCAAAGTCAATTCGAGCTGTGTGATGGACTTTTAATTACTTCGGTTAGAAAATGCGGTAAATCTTCTTGATGTTTAGGTGGTGAAATTTGTCGCAGGCGCCACAAACTGAATTCCTCTAACAAGTGTAGTCTATTATGAGTAAGTTTAGAATTGAGAAGAGGGTAGACTTTGTGTGGCTTAGAAGTTTTGAAGAGCTTTTAATATGTTAGAGGTAGCTGACAGTGAAGATGTTAAGTGATGCCTCTCTACATAACTTATACCCAAAATAAAGGTAAATATATTTTATAGCATTTTGAGCTTGTGGAGGGTATTACAGCGCCAGAGAAGCCGGTATTTTCGTTTTTCTTATTTAAAGCCACAATAAATCTCACTGTCTGTATCAAAACGGTCAAATTGTCAAACCAAATATATTTGGTGTCAACCCCTCACTATCATGTGCTGGTGTTAAGCCGCGAAGAATCATCCATAACACAAAACAAAAGCAAATTTATAACCAATATTCCTGTGCATTTTGTAATATTCACCGAAAAAGTCGAAACAGCGGAAATATCTGCGAATTCGCTAATGAAAATGCTTTTTTTCCAACAAACTAACCGAAGTTATCACAAAAGCTTCCAATATACTTTACAAATTGTTGCAAATAAGTTGCTGAGCTTGCACAGAATTAATCGCAGCTCATGTATACACTGCTCACCACATACATTTGCACGCGCAACACGGTATTTACATGAAAGGACATGCTGTGGCACACCAACTTGCTACGCGGTCATGCGGTGCGTATGAGTAATTTTCAAGCGAAGGCAAAAAGCATGAAATTAAACACATTGCGGTAACGCGTATTCATTTACCGTAAGTAAGGCACATACGGACACACACACACACACATACACATCCATCTATGTATATGTATGTGAATGTTTGTGGTTGTATGCGCGGGTACTCACCTATATCCCAGCCGCTATCATTCATCATGTACTCCTTTTCGGCAATGACATACCAGATGCAGGCCAACCAATGCGCCACCAGCGAGAAGCACAACATCAGCAGTGTCAGTATCATGGCGGTGTACTGTGAGTATCGATCCATTTTTTGCAGTAGCCGTGCCAGGCGCAACAGGCGTGTCAATTTCACCAAATGAATGTGCGACTCCTGTGGGAAGAAAAGGAAACCAGAAAAAAGAAGAAATTATCAGCGCAAAAAATTTTGTGTGGTTGTTGTATGTAGTATGTTGTGGTATGCTTTTCATGGTGATTGTATGTCGAAGGTGCTGGCGCGTAAAGCACGCTTGAAAGCAATATGTTTTGAATGAAAAAATGGGCAATGAAAAGAATTTCAACTTTGCTGCGAAGTCAAAAGGAACGTGAAAAGTTACGCTGTCAATGATTTCGTAACCGATATTTCTTGCTTCTGCATGCACAAATGTATAAAATCGGATGATGCGAATAAATAAAAGTTAATGAAAAGTAACCGCAACATATATTATTGGTTCACAAATATACTTAAATAACTATATATATTTAATATATATGTCATACCATACCAAATACTGTTGGGCGTGTGAGATTTAAGGCTTCATTAAGCAAAAAAAATTCGGGGAAGTTGAAAAAATTTACAACTGTTCAAAAATGAGTGGAAATAATGAATAAATTCGCTGTATTTTGAAGTTCGTTTCCACTTACACCGACGACTAACCAATATATCGGTTATTTTCTGAATATTATGTTATAGGTCAACAAAAAGTGAAAATATTTCCTCACATTACAGTTAAGTACTTCTCTGGCATATGGTCTTTACGGCAGGACGTGCTCAAAGACCGTTGAGTGGAAGAATGCATAGAGTTGCTATCATTAATTTAGTATGATATTCGATTATATCTCCTTTTGATGAAATAATCGTTTGCTACTCTAACTCTGATTCGACTCTGCGTAGCTGAATCCTGTCATCGAGATTGTCCAATATCGTAAGGCCTTGTTGGGGAAACATGCATATTGTTCTCAGGTAGCACATATATGTAACTATGTACTCACGAACTATGTATATCCGAAGAAATTATATCATTGTAGTCAAAACGTTTTTCTGTTCCTGAAACATTTGTAACCCAAAAACATTTCCGGTTTGGTTTTTTTAACTTCCTTTAATACTATCTGCGCTTCCCAAGCCTCTTCCACATTGTTTGCCAAAAGATTTCTGATGCCACACTTCAAACAGAGTTGAGTTTTGAACATCAGCTAAACTAAAACCAAACAGCAGTGGTTACCTAGTTGATTATAGTGCACGAAAAAGTCCACTCGGGTCTTCAAAGAATCGAAGCACCGATAGATAAATGAAAAGGACAATATAATATTTACGGTGATCATTTGTTTTGTCCTTTTTGATTTTAATATGATACAAAGATCTTTGCTAAATTCAGTAATCAACTGTCGAGAAAGCAAAACTAAAATCCAAATCCATAAAAAAAATTCTCACATGGTCCCAGAAAACTGTTAGTTTGGCTTCAGAGTTAAATATGAAATGGTAATTTTTAAATCAATTTAGAAAGTATTTTTTGAAGAATTCATTTCCAAATTCAAACAGAAAAACCAAACCAACTATAACCGAAGTATAGCCAAAGTCCAAACCAAATTAGCATGCACCCATAATGAACCCGCCAGCAACTCGAGTGACAAAAGCGAAAACAACTCAAAAAGTCAACAGCAACTCACCGAGCAACACTCAATTTAAGAGCACACCCATTCAATCAAGTGTGTGCAGCTGCTTGCTGAAAGGAAAGAAGTCAATTACTGCCGGCAAGAAGGTGAGTTGAACAAGCAAGCACGAACTGTGCTAAGAAAATCTACGCTGTGTTTATGCTATGATACGCAGCAGTGGACGGGTTAATCCCAGCGATTTTGTCGCCGTTGCCGCAGAAAGTAAGCTAAGACGAATTAGAGACTTAATAGAAAAGGAAAAAGCGCGCAAAATAAAAATCGGTAGACTAAGAGACGACTGAAGTGAGACGAAAATGGCAGGTAGCGGCGAGAAGGGAATTTTAGGAGGAAAAGAAAGTGGAGTGGAAAAATTGAGTTCTTTGAGGTTAGTATGATGTTTTTTTTGTTGTTGGTAGTCAAATAGACCGAACTGAGTTTCAATTTCTTTGAAGTTTTGAATCCAAATACTGTCGTGAAAAGCATAGTTGTAAATACATATTATTATATAATATGACAATAAATTTTGTTAGCCTTAAGCACCCTTCCTCACTAAAAAACCATTATATTTTATTTTTAAATAATTAATTTGTCCTCAAAGCTTTTAAAAACTGCATTTTTTAAATACAACACTAAAATGTATTAATGACTCACAGTCTCTAGTCTGAGTTTTCCCTTATTATCTTTTTCTCCTTGCCTTTGCATTTGCTTCAAGGTGGCAACTACTCCGCGGTCATTAAAAACACGGCAGCAGTTAGTGCAGCGCTTAAGTTGTCACAACTAGAAATTTATATTGCCTACTTTATGGCGCATAAGCTGTGTCGACGACTGTCCGTTGTTGCGTGATAGTTTCTGATTTAAATAATTCATTTAATCTTCTCTATAAGTGTACGCTTAATGGAGACAAATTGCCAGTGGCTTCTCTTGCTAGAAAGCACTCTCAGTGTGGAACTTAATGGCACTTTGCGGAGCAGATTAGCGGTGGCTGTGTAGCTGTATGTAAATTAATTATTAGCGTTGTATTGTTTTATATTTTCTGTATAAAAATTCAAGAGACTTTTCTTTGGTGGACTTTCAAGGGAGTTAAAAAAGGAATTTATGATTTATACTCGGAAAAGAAGTTTCAACATAACCTTTAAACTTCTTTTATACACTGATCAAGGACTACCAAAGCATATAGCTACCATAAGAAAAGGATCTGTGAAGTGAGGCAAATTTTAGTTTTTCCTTGCTTTGTCTACTCTCAAATTACTTCCGACGAAATCGCTCAGCTGTCTGTTTAGTAGCCACAGATCAGTACCAAGTAGATTAATATTACCCCAAAAAAAACTCTGATGTCCTTATTTGATTACAAATCATAGAAAGTACCTTCAATCTCACTATTATGACGCACAACTTCCGAGAAAGTATTCCACTTACAAGAATTTTGTCCCAATTACGCCACTGCAACTCTTTATTTGTCGTTGCGCCATCACGATTGCAGCAAATGACTCGTACACAGCATAAAAAGAGTTGAAGAACTTTAAAAGCTCTTAAAGCCCATTTAATCACTGCTGATTATGCTGATGATTCGCTGGCATGCCAACAAAGGCAACATGAATTCAGCAGGAAAAACTGTTTCGAACGGCAAAACAGGAAAGCTGAGTATCACATCACGGTTGTAATGGCAGCAGGAAAAATGAGAAATATCCCATCAGCATTGTTTGTCGGTCGCAAATGCACGGAGGAATGCACACATCTGCTAAACCAACCCACCTGCCGACATGCTGCCGACATTGTGTGCATGGACTGCACTGAATTGCAATCCAGTGCCGGAGACAAAAAAGCCGTATTTTTGTTGAACGAGCAAAACTTTTGGAAAACTTGGCAAATAAAGAAAATGAAAAGCTACAAAACAGCTTTAATGCCATTTGGAGATATGGGGATGTAGGTTTTAATTATATAAGGGGGTTTAAGAAAAGAAATTTGGCTCTAGAATCTGGGTAGGAGATAAGGCATATTAGAAGATGGCTGCGACAGAAGAAAGCAAGCTACTGCGGTGATTTATGTGAGTGGGCTCCAAATGCAATTTGATTAGTTGCAACACTAAAAAGTTGTGTTCTTACCATATATGTATGTAAGTTGTAATTGGGGGAAAGGTTATGTAACTGTGGTAGCAACTAAGTTTATTAGAAGCAATGAAGAGATTCAAAAGGAACGAGAGCTTCTGTAAAATTATTGCTTTTAAAGCAGATGTTAGTTAAAATTTAATCTCTCACTTCGATGACCCAACAGCGAATATTCTAGCATTGATCAACTTTGAAGAGAGAGTAAATGAAAGAAGGAAAATTGCAGCGCTTATTTTCCCGAAGACTGAAGCAGAATTGTCAGCATGCAAGTCATACCCTGAGAATATGATGCATACCCTCTCTAAGCTCTGATAATTATGAAGCACACCTTACACCAAAATTGATGAAAAAAATAAGTGCCATTTTGCATTTATAATCAATGTGAATGAAGATTTATGGATATATTAGGTAGTCGAAAAAGTATTTTCGTATTTGGTCAATAAACGTCGTTGCAGTCGTATGTCTCCAGTCACATTGTGTCATAACATAAGTGTTGGAAAGGTGAGGTTTCAAGCTTCATTTAATAAAAAAAAATTAAAATTTTTTATAAAAGAGGGGAGAATGTTACACAAGCCACCGACGAAATTTGTGAAGATTACGGAGACGAGTTCGCTCCTTTCCGTTCAATGTGAAAGATGCACTTCACTCTGGTCGGCCTATCGTTGGAAGAGTTGATAAAATGAAGAAAGATTGACCAGAACCATTACATAAGCAGTCATGACATCGCTAAGGAACTTAACATTCATCATCAAATGGTTTTCAATCATTTAAAAAGGGCTGGCTACAAAAAACGCTTAATGTTTGGGTACCACATGAATTGTCTGTGAAAAATTTAATGTGCCGAATTAACATCTGCGATTCTTTGCTGAAACGAAACGAAATCGAACAAATTCTGCAGCGAGTGGTAACAAAAGACGAAAAGTGGAACAAATATGACTATAATGCGTAAATAGGATCACGATTCAAGCATGGTGAAGCTCAACAAAAGGTCACAAAGGCAGAAATGGCGCCTCGAAAGGTTATGCTAAGTGTTGGGAAGGATTGGAAAAGAATCATCAATTTTAAGCTGCTGCAGCCTGGTCGAACGATTGATTCCACATTTTCCTGTCAACAACTGATGAGATTCAAGCAAGCAATCGAAAAAACGGCCAGAACTGTTCAACAGCAAGGGCTTCGTCTTCCAACAGGACAACGCTAGACCCAAAATATCTTTGATGACTGGGAGAGTTTAGAGTTGAGCTGGGAACTTTCGTTGCATCCACCATATAGCCTCGACATTGTACCACCGGACTATCATCATCATGTCAAAGTCGGTCTAAAATCAAAGTGATGTGCGCCGTTTTCGTTTTGGACCATGCTGTGGTTCACCATGAACTCGTTCCACAGTGGCAAGCGGCCATAAAGAAATATTACTTGGGCATTATGAGGCGTCTAAATGAAGTAATTCATAGCAAACGACCCCATTTGATAATATACCAGAACATTTTAATATGATTACCAATGACTTTTTGATCAAACGCGAAGTGAAAATTATCGCTTGTCCAGCGTATTCCCCAAATTTGCATGCCTGTGACTTTTTCAATTTTCGAAACTGAAGAATTCACTCCGGCGAGCGCGACACAATACATTAAAGATATTAAAAGTCAATTGCTAAAGGCACTGAAGGGATTTCGAACGAAGTTTATAAGAAGTATACGCAATTTAGTATAAAGTTTGGCACGCTTTTCTTGGCTCAAAAGAAGCCCGCTTTGAAGTCGATAATAAATATATGTATAAAAAAGTTAAAAAAAAAATATAGTTTTTTTCATTCCGAGTTTTTGTTTCAAATGGTATAAAGATAAAGGCTAAACTAAAATAACAGAGGCATTTCATAATCAATTTCGATAGCTGCTGTTTCGCATGATATTATACTGCTTACTCGTCCGACACAGAAAGTTGTACGCATTTTTGGTTTCTCGAAAAACTTTCATTACCTAGATTTTTTGTAATGATTTTCGAAATCCATTATCTCATCATCATCTTAACCACACTTGACAACAAACATAAATTCGAAATTTTCTGACAGCTGTCTCAAAAAAGATTGTAAACAACTCACACCTCAAAATAAGTTCAACAAATAAATGAAAAAGTTAACGTAGATTTGCGTAAAAAAGTCGTAAGCAACAAAACATCAACAAACAACTCAATTATGCACGTCCATCGCACACAATTCTTAAACTTTTAAAGCCAACAAGTGATTTATGAACTTGTTGCTGCGCCGTTGTGAAAACAGCACCACTCAACTTTTTCATTTTAACACACGCCGACTACTCACCTCGCCATTATATAGATCCGATGCATAGAGATGATCAAACGGCAGCGCCGCCAGCAAATCGACAACAAACCAGCCGCGCAAATAGTTAATCGCAATCAGCTTGGAATCGGAGACAACTTCACCTTTGCTCGAGACGAACGTTGTACGAAAATTCAATAAAATGTCTGCAAAGAAAGCACAACAAACATCAAATGTATACTTAAATATTGGCACATAATAAAATATTCACAAACCGCCGTTGACTGGCGGTCGTAAATAAGCGTTACAAATAAATAGGCATGGAAATTCAATGAAAATATATACAGACAGACCATCAGCCTGCGGTGACTAAGTAAATGTAATCAAATGCTGCAGACTACTTAGCTAGGCGACTGCAGTTTTGCAATAAAATGGTGAAAACAAATATGTGTAGTCAGCGTATACTTGACCTAGGCAAGGTAATTTTTGCATATTTGCTTTTTGATACATTTTCTATGGAGATATATGTGTTTAAAGTGGCACTTAAATAGCTGTATAGCAGTACGTATGAGTGACCAACGTGCCGTATGAGTAACCTTCATATTTATTTCATTTGATTTGATTGCTATAAACGGCTTTAAACTGGAATTGCGAGTTTTATTTTTTATGAAGATTAGTTTGCTCAGCGACACAATAAAAGTAATTTTGTTTTTTTTGAAGAGGTAACCGCATTTTTTTATTATTGCACGAAACTCGATTCGTTATGGGTTTCATTCATATGGAAGTCAGATAAAATGCTTTTTTTTTTTTTTTTTTTTTTTTAATAAATGAATAAAAAATTAGTGAATTTACTGAATTTAAAATACTTTAATGATGACGGTGATTAATTTTGAAAAATTTTGGATTTTCTTGATTGCGTTACCTATCTCTAGAAGGACCTCAAGAAAAAAGTGTCGCCGTTAAAAAAGATTTTTCCACTTAAAATAATTTTCTCAAATCCAAAAGAAAAATAAAATTTTTTGTTAATAAATATGAAAATAATGATCGAAAGGCTAGTTAATATATAAAATATTGAAAAAATGGCGCTTTCCAAAAAAATAGTTTTTGAAAAAATTTACACTTCAGAGTGACAGAAAAAGCGAAATTAGCAACAAAATTCTTATTATATCAATTAAAGCATGAAAATTTTATTTGCGAATATTGTGTTAAAATTTCATGCATTTTTAGAAAAATTTTCCTCACAGACTCTGAAAAGAGAGTTGAACAACAAAAAAATTCAAATTTAAAAATTTTGGGAGTCATTTACACTATATTAAAATAATTTTCTTCATCAAATTAAAGTCTCTAGAGAATATTCCGAAAAACATGTTAAACAAATATTTTTTTTTTGGGAATCATAAGTGGCTATAAGACCTTAACGATTATTTGTAACTCAACTTTTTATACTTTATACTTTTACTTCAAAAACACTTACAGTTCTTATCACTAAATTTCAAAAATATTTTTAGTCACCTAAACGCCTAATACTCGTACATATATGTAAAAAGTGATTATAACGTTTATTAAAACATATTGTTTATAACTAGGTTACAATTATTTGAAAAATGAATTAAAGAATTGAAGTTTAATCAAATGGAAAAATATATGATCCGCTCGCCAACTGTAATAGACAACTGTGTTCACCAACTGTAATCGCCAACTGTAGTTTTCCAACTGTGTCTCTCGCTACTCCTTGAGATGTGAAGTTGGTTGCTGCTTGCCAGCATCACGCAGGGTGTTGCCAACATTACATTCGGTCATCCTGCTCGTCATCTGTCTCAGATGACAAATCTTCATCAACCTCGAAATGTGCCCACAGCTTCATATTATCAACACTAGTTGATGTAACCTTGGGTCCCATAAAATCTGCTGCTTTTTCGACAGAATACCTCCCATTGCGTTTGGTTTCAATGACTCTATAAGGTCCATTGAATTTGTTCGATAACTTTTTATTTGAAAACTGAGTTACTTTTATTGCGACTAAATCTCCTTTTTGGTATTCTGTACTGCATTTTCGTTTTTTGTCAAAATTTCTTTTATACGCTTCTTGAGTTTTCTGAATATTTGCTCTGCATTCTTCTCTCACTATTCGACGATCTTCTTGGAATACCTCCAACAATTCTTCTTGGAGTAGTTTTATAATGTCACTAGACATTTCACTTTTCATCTTTACTCCAAACATAATTTCGTAGGGTGTAAATTTTGTTGACGAGTGAACGTGCGCGTTTATAGCTTTTTGTACCATAGCTGCATACTGGTACCACTTCGCTGGATCATTAGCCGACAACTTAGACAGCATAGAAAGAATTACTCTATTGACTCTTTCAATTTGTCCATTGCCTCTAGGAACGCCTGTTGTTATTTTTATATGCTCAATTTTGTTTTCGTTACAAAATTCTTTAAATAAATTCGATAAAAATGCTGCGCCTTTATCGCTGATAATACGTTGTGGGTTTCCAAAAATGGTGACCCATGTACTCAAATGCTTTATTACCTCTTGAGTGTCTGTTGTTTTGGTCGGAAATAACCAAACGAATTTAGAAAAACCATCAACTATTGCGAAAATATACTTATAGTTCTTCGACGTAGAATCTAAGATACCCAAATGATCGACATGGATAGTTGCCAGTGGGTAGTCACCCTTATCTATGCAATGCAAAAATTCTTCCTGCTTTCCTGCTTTGCGATTGTGTACTATGCACTCAACGCAGTTTGATATGTGCTGCTTCACCTTCTTTTCTAAATGTGCTATGAAAAAGTCTTGTTGGATTGCATGCATCGTCTTCTACGAGTTCATATGACCAAAATTGTGTACGTTTCGTATAATTTCTTTCTCCATATTTCTCGGTACTACCAATAGCTCTTGACCTTTCCATTGTTTATACAACACTCCGTTTTTCTTGACGTAATCTGCGTATGGTTTATCGTCGAGAATTGCAGTTATCGCTTTTAGATGTTCATCATTTTGTTGCGCTTTTTGAATTTGTACTTGTATCTGCGATGTAACAACCATAACCGGATAACGACTTAAACTGTCAACGTGCTTGATTCTCTCTCCTGATCGATGTTCAATATTAAAGTGGAAATCTTGTAGATACATAAGCCACTGAACCACTTCTCGGGGAACATCTTTTTTCGTGGCAGTCTGCTTAAACGCCGAACAATCGGTAACTAAGTCAAAATAAATTCCCATTAAATAATGACGCAACCTCTTCGTTGCCAAGTACGCAGCTTTGACTTCGAGAAAGTAACTATGTAGCCTTTCTTCTTGAGGTGAGGTCTTTCGACTCCAATAAAATACGGGATGCCACTTCCCTTCGTGCTCTTGTACTAATGTTGCACCAAACCCATACTTCGACGCATCTACATGAAGTTGAGTTTTACCATTCTGCTTAAAAATTTTTAAAACAGGCTCTTGCGTAAGAGCTGACTTCAAATCATGTATTGCTTGTTGCTGCAATGGACCAATCTGAAATTCTGCTTCTTTCTTCAATAACTGTGTCAATGGCCTAGCTATGATGGCATAATTTTGAACAAACTTCCTAAAATATCCCGTCAAACCTAAGAAAGCTTGGACGCCTCTGATATTTTTAGGTACAACAAAATTTTTAACAGCTTTGATTTTATCTCTTCCAGGCCATACACTACCATTATGAATTTCATGACCCAAAAAACTAATTTTCTCTTTTAGAAACTTGCATTTGGACCATTTTATTTCTAAACCGAAACTTTGCGCCTTCTGCAGAACCATTTTTACATTCTTCAAACATTCGTCCGCTGTCTGTCCGAAAACAACAATATCGTCTACATATAACTCCATGATACCGTCGTTTATCATCTGCCTAAAAATATAGTTTACGTACCGCATGAACACTGCTGGCGAGTTACAAAATCCAAACGGTGCCTTAGCAAATTCAAATAAACCTTCTCTGGTTACAAATGCTGTATATTGCTGACTGCTTTCTTCAATCGGCACGTGAAAGAACCCGTTTTTGAGGTCCATAACCGTAAAGTTTTTCGCTGATTGCATCTTCTCTAACACTTCGTCGATAATTGGAACAGGGAAACGATCTTTTAACACGACAGCATTTAATTTACGATAGTCTATGCAAACACGATAACTTCCATCTTTTTTCTTTGCAAGGACAACTTTACTGGCTATATTTGCGTTGGATTCATGAACTATACCAAGTTTTAACCACTCGTCCACTTGACTCTTGACAACGTCACGCTCTGCTGCAGATAATCGGGTCGGGCTTTCATTGAAATTAATAAAATCGTCTTTTGGTATTATTTTCAGCTGAATAGGATGTTCAATCGGATTAACTACAGGATTGTATTCATTAATTAATTTAAAAACATCATTTCTATATTGAGGTGGAACATCAATTTCTGGCACCTTTTCTATAATATTGTATACGCATTTTAATTCGACCTCTTCTTGTATATTTGTCTTATCGGAGAAAAAATATCCCTTAGCATTAAACTCTAATTGGAAACGTTGAATGAAATCATATCCGACAATAACTTCGTTGTTTATTTTATGATCAGCTATGACAAAAAATGTATGCTCAGTTTTAATATTATCAACTTCAACTTCTAACGATAACGCACCTTTCGCCGCGATCGCAATATTTCCCAAACCATACAATTTCGCAAAACTTTTTTGTAGGCTGTGATTGCCAAAATTTTGTTCATAAACACATTGCTGCATAAGTGACACATCTGCACCTGTGTCTATTAAACATGAGATGTACTTGTTGCCAATTCGCATTCGCTTACTTCGTTTATCACTTGTTAGCATGTTCACCGTTCTCTTCTGATATTCACAATTTTTTGCGATGTGACCATTGCCGTTGCATTTAAAGCATTTTGTTTCTGCCTTACATTCTGCACGTATGTGTGTAGATGACCCACAATTGAAACAATGTCTACTTACTGCGCGATTTTCGCCCTCATCGTCTTTAACATTTTGCGCAAGCTTCGTATAGTTTCGCTTTTGTACTGCACCGCTGCTGCTCTGCTTGTAACTCATTTGCTGTATAATCCCGAAACGCTCCTTTAGTTCTTTAAATGTTTTAGAACTATACAATGGATATTTCAGATCGTCACGCACCTTTATTCCGTCCACAATGTAACGAATAACTACTTCGTCTTCTATCGACCCAAGTGCTGCCAGCTTCCTCATTTGCAGAATATATTCGTAAAAGTTCTCGTCGTTCTTCTTTTGCCTTTGCATTAACTTCTGATGTATGTCAGCACTGTTGAACTTTATGTCGAATTCCTCTTTGAGCGCTTCGCACAAAGAGTCGAAGTTCGAAACACTCACTGTTTCTAGGAACAGTTTTGCCGTTCCTCTCATTTTATTCCTCGCATTAACATATTTTTGCTTTTCGGTAAGCTCATAAGCATCAGCATTCTCGTTGAAATTTTCCAACCACTTTCCAATTGGAATTGTCACGCCATCATATTCTGGAACAATTTTTTCGAATTGGTCGACTGACACGTTTTTGCCTGAGTTCAGCATTTTTAATAACTCTACCAGATCCCTTGAATTTATTCCATTACCACACACGTTCGTGTTCTGAATTTCGACTTTTTCCTCTGTTTTCTCCATTTCGATCAACTTTTTTGAAAATGTGTTCTCTGTATCAACTTTTACTAACTCTGCATAAACTTTTTCAGCTTCAAATAAATTTTTTTCCACTACTTCCTTCTTCTTTTTGCTCGATCTGCATACAGGCATAATTTTTACAACTTATCCGTTCAAAGGCTGAGAGGTTCAACGGTTTAGCTTGAGCGGTTTTTAGGTTGAGCCCCCATGTAAAAAGTGATTATAACGTTTATTAAAACATATTGTTTATAACTAGGTTACAATTATTTGAAAAATGAATTAAAGAATTGAAGTTTAATCAAATGGAAAAATATATGATCCGCTCGCCAACTGTAATAGACAACTGTGTTCACCAACTGTAATCGCCAACTGTAGTTTTCCAACTGTGTCTCTCGCTACTCCTTGAGATGTGAAGTTGGTTGCTGCTTGCCAGCATCACGCAGGGTGTTGCCAACATTACATATAGTACATTTAATAGTTGGTACTACAAGGCGTATACGTAACATTAGTTAAAGACTTAATTTTTTAAGATCTTATTTTTGAGATTTTGAAGTGCTTGCTAATTAGTAATAATGCTCTTAAATCAAATTTTTTACCATTTAAACGCCTAATATGCACACATTTACTAATTGGTACTACATGGTGTATACGTAACATTTTATAAAGAATTATATTCCGTCTCATTTTTGAGATTTTGAAGCGTCTGCTAATTACTAATAATGTACTTAAATAACTTTTGAACTTCTTTAGTAACCTAAAATTATCAAGAAATAACTTTCACGCTCATATTTCTCACAAAATTCTACAATAAACGGTGTCTTATGATCTCTCTCTACTCGTATTTTCATAAACTTACCAAATTACATAATCACACAACTTTCTCCTACATTTGTAAAATATTTTCACGCACCCGAAATGCATATTTAACAAAATTCACCCAACCACCCACTCACCTGCGATGAACAGCGCCTCGACAATAACATCCGACACCATAGTTTGACGATCCGCTTTCGCGAATGCCGCATTGTACGGCACCAAAACGGCCACATAGAAGGTGGACACCAATATAATCCAGTCCCAAAAACCCTTGAAAACACCGTAATGCGGCAGAATGAAGCGTGACTTTTTTATTGATTGCGTTTTGTATTCGGGAAAAGGCGCCTCCGTTGAATGCAATAAATTCTGTTTGGAAAAATGCAAAAAAGGTAAAAAATATTTACAATGAAAATGCGAAAGATATTAAAATTTGCGCGAACGGAAAAACCAAACAACAAAGCGCAGGTAAGCCCAAAAACGCGCTAATTGCTTGAATGGCAGTCACTAGCCTACAATTGTTGTTGTTATAGTTGCAGTTGTATTGAGCGCGGCAAAAAAGGAGATTAAATTACATTTAAGCTGAATGCGAGAATTATTTGTATAACCGTGTTGGCTGCTGTTACGGCACACAAAAGAATGCTGCGTGAGTTTATTTGAATAGAGTCTCACACATACACACATGCGCCTACGCACACACACACACCTTTTCACGTTTATTAGCCGCGAGCGTTGTCAGGTAGATATTGGATTTAACGCTAACGGATGAATGTAATATGACTCGACTTACACACGATTGCAGTTGTATGGCATTAGTTTTATTCGCATGTCTGTCGAATTTAATTAAGAGGCAAAAACGGCATGATAAACGAGCGAGTATACGTGTGGGACATATGTGTGTATGTGATATGCCAGTGTTTAAAGGCTTGATTATCGTCCTCACAGTAGGCAGTTTCAAGCTAGATGATTACAACACAGTCTTTCAGGCAGAAATTGTGGGCATAAAAGAGGGTGGAAAGTGGGCTTTTTCTCTAACCAGCAAGTCCATAAATATGCTACGACTGGTGGATAGTCAGGCGACAATCAAGCCCATTTGTAGTGAAAATATTAAGATTCAAGTCATTCGGTTATGCAAGCAGACAATAACTAGTCTTATAGTAGGTAACTCTGTATCTCATCTGGGTACCTCTTCATAAAGAAATTAAAAGTCAGGCAAAGTGGCCCGCTCGCAGGCAGGTGGAGACAAAATTATACCAAGCTATTCATGCGCTTTTTGAAACAACGGGTCCTAGAAGAACACCTCAGATCTTGGAACACAAGCAATACAGAACATACCACAAAGTTACTTTGGTGTAGCGGACAGACCAAACAGTTCCTACTTCTATGCAAAAGATAGCTTAGAAGCATTTTTGCGGTACCTATCGTTAAGATCCCATCTTAAGAAAATGGTAAAAGTGGTTTATCTATGTGAAATCTCAGCCTCCAGCCGAATGAGAAGCAACATATGTCACCGCTTCCACTACTTAAGAGACTAAGCTGAATAAGGCTTAAATTGGTTGCCACCCAAGAGCACAAGTGACCTAGTGATGTTCCAAGTATGGCCGACTTCGGTCCGGCACTTATTCGCTTCTTTTTCAACCAAACTACCAAGACGTAGCTCTCGTTAAGTAAGTGCGATTGGGTTACGCTTTATGGCGTTCGGATGATAAGAATTCAGACTAAGAAAGTTTTGCAACAGTGATTCCGTGACTTAGTGACTATTTTATTACGATCCTGATACTGCAACAGCCAGGAGGTGAAATG
Organism: Bactrocera zonata; assembly: GCA_037783105.1. Taxonomy (NCBI): domain Eukaryota; kingdom Metazoa; phylum Arthropoda; class Insecta; order Diptera; family Tephritidae; genus Bactrocera; species Bactrocera zonata. The sequence continues at coordinate 71,660 of JBAWJQ010005344.1, read as the reverse complement.
CTATGACGCAAACGATGGGGAAGCTACAATGTGGGGTCGGGAAGGGCAATCCCTTATACAATGTGCCAAACTCCGACATATATCAGGATTCGCAGGATTCGAAGTTTTTGAATTGTGTTTGGTGAGATTGGTAGGGATTAACCATGCACGAGCTAAACTCGGACCTATACTGTCACCAATTCAGTAGTCTAAAAGAAAAATTTGTCCAGCAGCGGCCAGTTTTGCGCAACAGGAGACGAAAACTATGTCACCAGGACAACGGAAGACACACGAAGTGATAGTGACTCGCTAGAAAATCGCTCTAGTAGCTCGTTTAGGTAGCTTTTTTGCAACCACGTAATAGCTCTGACCTGACAACAAGTGGTTACACTGTTGAATGTTTATGCTGGTGAAAAATCTACTTCGAGAGCAAAGTGTGAAAATGCCCCAGCTTTTTGTGAAATACATAATATCCTGAATAAACTTGCCAACAGCAGCTACTTCGAAGTATTTCAGAAGTAAAATCCTCTCTCGACGACCAAAGACCAATCTCTATAGGTCACTCATTATTCCCGTTCTGCTGTATGATGCAGAGGCATGATTTTGCTGAAGACAACGGCGAATACCACACTCGACTGAACGATGAGCTGTATGAGATATACAATGACATTAACATAGTTCAGCGACTTAAGAGATACGGCTACGATGGCTAAGTCATATCGTCCGAATAAATTAAAACACTCCACCTCTTAGGGTACTCCACGTAGTACCCGGCGGGTTAAGCAGAGGAAGAGAAATACAACCACTCTGTTGAAAAAACAAGGTGAAGAAGGACACGGCTACATTTGGAATCTCCTTTTGGCACCGAGCAGTGAAAAAGTAGGATTGTCTATAGCCAGACTCGAGGCTAGTTAAAGGATAAAGCTTTATATTCCAGCTCTAAGGCTTAAGCCTGCTTACAATTCTCAAGCAATCTTAGCATTCAAGTACTTTTTACTATAACTCATGTTAAAACAAAGGCCTATCTTATAATTATATGTCACAAAATGTGCACTTGCTGTCTGCTTTATTGCTTTCCGGGAGGATTGAGTTGTTTGAGTCGTTACAAAGCTGAGGCTGACTTTTCTACATCATGTAGTTTTCAAATGTCTATTTGTTTTTCAAATAGCATTCAAATATATTTTACTATCATCGAAACTCCTTTCTTCTTCTTATTTTTGTATCTTTAACGTAACTGCATTTATACGGTTGATAACCAAGCCGGAAAATTTCAAAAACAAAATTTTGTGCCATATTTTATAACACAGTATGCACAACCCTACAACAGAACGTATTTATCTTGTGCTATACGCATACAGAGTTAAAGATTTGGATTTTCAAAAGCTTGTCTAAAAAGTAAAATTGCTTATACCGAAATATCCCGTACCTTTTTTATTTTGAATCAAATAATAATATTTAAATTAGTACGTAACAGATTATATATAGTAGACTACTCACATTTCCTAATTTCAATTTCGTCTTCACCTTCTCCGGCTTGTAGTGGCCGGATAGTTGATAGAGCACCGCGCGACTACGTCGCCGTCCCATATTACAGCCAGCAGGTACATCCAGATTATTGCCCTCCATGCCGTCAGCATCCGCCTCCGATGTCGGCGGGCCGCCCAGACCCGGCAGGCCGCCCAAGCCCAGCATGCCAGCATTGGAACCGGCACGAAAACGCGCGCCCAGCAAAGCAGCTGTAAGGGCAAAAACTTTGCAGCGTAAACAAAAAAATTGCGAACAGAAGGAGAAGCGATAAGTGAAGATAAAGGGGGCGAAGAGTACATTTTTCGGAATTATTATTTTTTTTCGTTGCACAAACAAATGCAATGCAAACGCAAATGAGAGATAAAGGTGAAAAGGAGAAAAAACAAAATAAAAATGCAAAAATAGCGAGAAAATGACAAGTAAGAGAGTGAGATGGTGAGAGAGTGAGGTAGGTGAAAGAGTGAGTTAGGTGGGAGAAGTGCAAAAATGTGTAGCAAGTGCGCGGGATTTTACAGCAGAGCACAAAAGCGCGAACGAGAGAGAGAGAGAAAAAGAGAAAAAAGAATGGATAAACAAAGGTGAGGATTATTAATGGTTTCTTCTTATGATATTTATAACTTTATTGACATATACGCTAATTCAAATGTGTATTGGTGCACATGTAAGCATTTATAAGGTTGTGTGGGAAAATACCATAATTAAGTGTTCTGGATTTAGGTCGTTTTTTGTTTTATATTTTTATTTACTTTTTTTTTAGTTTTATGTTGAAGGCTGCAATTTGTGCACTAAATGTGTAATCACTTTTAATTAAATATTTTTTTTACTGCAAACTTTTCATGCCACATGCACAAGGCAAACTACTTGACGGTTTATAGATATGTAAATAATTTGAACTAAAACTAAAACTGCTTTCGTGGAAATTTACTTCATGCCAGAGTGCAGTCATTAGTGGCTGAGAACTTTGTTACAAAACAAGCATGCACACACAACTACATATATGTATACATATATATAAATATAAGTAAGAGTACAAACACTTAAGTATATATAGACCCATATACATATGTATAAAAACATTTTCATATATTGCTTGGTAGCTTATGACCAGCAGAGCTTCAACTTCCTCAACTTTTTAGTTTTTATAAATTTTTTATATTTATTTTTCTTTTTCTTTTTTTATTTTTTCTTTTTTCCTTTTTTATTATTTATTTTTTGTTTTGTTTCTTCGTGTTTTATTTTTATTTTTTTCCTTTTTTATTTTTATTTTTTGTTTGAATTTTTATTTAATTTTAATATAACATTTATTTCTACGCATTGAAATGCAGCGCGTTGCCAAAGCCTTAAACAGCGCAATTTGCCTTTGCATTTTCATTACTGCAGCGAAACTTTTCTCATTTTATAAGCAAATATTAAAATGTTACAAAGCACTTTCTCACGCGCTGCAGAAGCGTGCGCTCTGCTTTTCTCGCCTTTGTTGTTCGGTGAGGACGTTTTCATAGCCCAGCGACTTTTAAGCACTTTGCTGTTTTGCACTTAACGCATTTCGCACACTTTTTGCGATTTTTTCTCTTTTTCTCTTTTTACTGCAAACTTCCTAAACTACTTTGCCGACGTGCGCGGCCGCTGCCGATAGCTTTATTTTAATTTTTATTAAATGTTAAGCGAGTTGCAATTTCAAACGCCACTAAGAGCAACAATAAAGGAGCTATGTGGTCGAAATGAATATCGATCAGATGTTTCCTTCTGGATATTACAAACTTCGCAGCAAACTTAATAAACCCTGCTCATCATATAAATATGTACAAATTTTTAATCCTCGGACCGACTTTATTTGGTCCAACTTTGGTCATCAATTTCCATATTTATCTGCCACTAAGTGGGAAATACTATAATTTAACAACGGGACAAAACATAATATTAGAATCATAGTTAGATTCCAGTTTTGCAAGTTGTACAAGGAAATTGAAGTGTCCACTTTGAAGCAAGCTGTAGAAGGTTTTTTGTGTTTTCTGTAAAGGAAATGGGGTGTAAGTTCTCAAACAAGTTTGACCCCTACAAAAATTCAACTCTTAGTTTCTAATTTAATTTCGGTATTACCTATAAGGTTAATTCAAATTGTTCTTATTGTTTCATACAAAATTTTAAAAAATATCCCCCACTATGTTACCATACATTCCAGAGTTCGAGAGACTTTCATTGTGACCTTTCCTAACTTTTGAAAATAAACCCGGTTTATAAAAAGGACAGAGATAATCCGTAAATGAATGCCAAAATCCGTGTTGACAGTACACAGATCAGAACCTTAGAAAAGCTTGCTATTCTCGACTTTTCGACAAAAAATAATTTAGAAAAATTAAAATCGAATCAGCTTTAATTTGTTTCATCTTCAAACAAACGTTATGACTAAGCTTTGCTCATTAATTTTTGTCGGTTTTCAATAATAGCGCTACAAAACGAAAGCGGTTTAGAATATCAATGAATTTAATTCCTGTAAAATTGCATTCGATACCATTAAGTACGGAACTCATTTTTTTTTTGCATGGGCACTAATTTTCGAAGGTTTTCAAGCACAAATCGAACAATACTGTTGCAATTTTGCATTCGATATTCGTACGCAGTTCATCAATCGTCGCTGGCTTGTTGGTTAGACTTGTCATAGCCCCACAGGAAATAGTCTAACGGCGCCAAATCGCATGACCGAGGCAGCTAATTGACTGAACCATTTCGTGAGGTAACACTTTCACCAAACTTCGTCTTTAAACTCGCCACAACAACGTCACAGAGATGCAAAGCGCTTTGAAACGATGTGTGAGAGTCTTCCTCAATTGATGCGCTATCCATTTACTTCTTTATCTCACTGGCATTGACACATTTTATACTGTGCCTCTGGATTCAAATTTTTTTAGATCTGACAGAACAATTATGATGACAAAAAAATGGATGGAGCTCTCTTAAAGTTTAGGCGACTGACTCCGAATTTCGGTAGTTAATTTTAGTCATTTCGCCTCTTTATTGGATACAACTCAGTTCTGTTACCACTAAATCGTGTCGTATGTCATGAAAATATTTTCAATATTGACTTGTTAAGCGTGAAGAGAGTATGGTTCATTCTAGTTTAAAGGTGTTAAGTTACAATTTCTTGGAGACCATTCGATGTCACAATTTCTTGCAATAATCGAATCTCCAAACTTTTCTCGCAATAATTCGGTTGTTGCACGTGCTGTATAGCATGAATTACATAGGAACCAGATATAGTCGAGTTCAACTTCTTCCAATTTGGGTCATAAAAGTCGATCTATACCGCTCTTCATTAACACCAACGGTGTCACCAGCTTTATTTCGAAGGAAGTACGGACCGATGATTTCACCAAACCAAAAACCACACAAAACTGTCAATTTAGGTGATTGTATTGGTTTTTCATGAATAATTTGTGGATTTTCTTCGCATCAGAATGGACTATTTTGTTTATTTACCGCACCGCACAGATGAAAGTGAGCTTCATTGGAGAATATGATTTTCTTAATTATTTGCTATTATTTTGACAATATAATTGAATAATTTGTTAACATTGCTCTAGCGTATAACTTTCTATGATGAATTTGGTGCTTTAATTGTATACTGAAGTGAAAAAGAATCAGATGGAATTCAAATTGTGGTATACGGAAAGTAGGATTAGTTGTAGGCCGATTTCCCTACTTGCACCGAATTTGGTAGATATCGGCCGAGTAGGTCCCAAGATATGAATTTTGTCCCAAGTAAGGTTAGTTTCACTTTGCCCAAATTTTATACCGGCTTCTAAAGCATTCTTGTATAACTGATAGGGCCCGCACTAGATCCTGGTGTTGGGGCTGCCAGTGGACCCCCAAGCCGACACTTAAACGACAGCATTTCTACCGCGCTGGTAGAAGGGTATATCGTCTATGTTTTTGATCGGTATTGGTTTGTTAGCGATAAAAGGAATCACCAATATTTTACGGACAAGAGGTGGGTTTCTCATTTGGAAGGGAGAGGTTAATGTATTTATATCACTCTTACATTAGAAAACATTTATCATTGTCAGATATTCAAGTGAGTTACTTGGAGTACATTACCATATCAGGTTAAAGTGAGGTAATCAGGTAGCCTAAAATGAATTAAGAATGAAGTTCGTAGCAAATGTGTGATGATATTTTATAGAATTCTTTCGATAGAATGTTAAAAGAAATTCCTGTTATATTATATTGGAAATTTTTTAACAAATCACTCTGTGGTTCCATTTTTCAGCCTTTTGCTTTCAGCCACCAATTTACCACTACCTCCACACCGTATTTACGTATTCTTTCTTTTGGAAAACATTTTTGATACGTTTTCTGAAAATAACATTCTCGTTCATATTGTACCCCAAAAACAGAAAAATATTCACGAAATCGGGTTAGGACAAACTTAAATGATTAATTGCACAAAGCCACGCGAGATGAATCAAAATGTAACACAATAAAGAATTGTATACATTGTTATCAAAAAAAAAAATTATCCACACTTAACACCATATTTAACAGCTTTGTTTCTGTAATGTTTGTAATTCTATGCCGCGAATTAATCATCATAACAGATCTGAGCCCTGCAATAAATTAAAATTGTCTGCCTTGATTGTAAAGGAATTTCGCGACCAAAATGAATAAAGACCTCCGTACAAAATTAACGAAAAAGGCAACCCGCCCAAGGCGTTGGTAACAAATAAGACTCGCAGATTACTTCAGCCCTTTCGTTGAGTTTTTCACAATTTTCCTAAATGCAGAGGTCATTTTCATTGCAGTAATTTCTTTAAAGGCCTGATAAGTTGTTTGTATGCAAACAAATTGGATTTTAATTCAAACAATTGCGGCCTTAAGAGGTTGGGCGGAAGCCCTTTGGGTTGCAGGCTGAGTGTCTTAAGAAAATTAACTTTTTTTTCATTATTTCGTCTCTTGGCGCAGACAAGTCAGTATGCTAATTTGCATAGAAAGTATTTTGTAATCGAGCTTTTGCGTGTGCGTGGCTGTTCATGTGCAAGTGTATTTGTAATATGCCCGCGGCAGTGGCTTTTAACCCGTGAATTGCTGTTGGTGAAGGGCTTAAATCAAATATCAAAATACAAAGCATGCAATGATTTGTGTTGTTTGCTTGCGGCGCAAGGACTATAGTTGAAGAGCGAAAAAAAAAGGTAAGAAATTCTAAATATATATTTTAGTGCCTTCTTTGACGGAGTGTTTTTGAGTTAACTCAATCAAATAGGAATAAGCCGCGTTTAATTCATTTAACAAGTGTCAAAAATTCTAAAGGTAAGAACAATTTATTTTTTGTGAAAATTTTAAAAAATATCTAAAACATGTTCTTTTGAGACTGAGATGAGGATTGCACTGCGATAAAAGGTCTATTGAGCCCTTTCCTAAATCACAACGACCCACTTAATCTCAGCTTATTGATAAGTTCCAATATACTGCTAAGTATTAGGGAGACGATGTGATCTTTATTTGAAAACATAGATCCATGGACCTTTATCCTACGTCTGCAGACTGCTATGTAGTCAATCAGCAGGTGTTCTGCAGTTTCAGGCTCCCTGTTGTAGAACCAGCAATTCGCACAGATACATGTTAGTACTTTTTGAGCTCACAATGACCAGGGTAGAATGCCTGCTGAAGTTGTAACTATTCATTAGCAACTTGTCATGGTACACGCCGTGGAGTTGTTGCCTCTCCCTGCCTACTCCTTTCTGCATAGTAGCTTCTTTCTGATATGAGAACCCACCACGATGAAGGATTCAGATCCTACCATATTAGTGGATATTGCGGAACAGGCGAATTAATCAGCCAGTTCATTCCCGCTATACCTTAGTGAATCGGCACTCAGATAAGGCGCACTAGATTACGTTCCGATAGACTGTTCAGCCGTTCTATATACAGCTGCAACAGTAGCCCAAAAAATAAGGTGACATTGTATTTATTTTGAAAATTCTTTATTTATTCCTCCAAATCAATTTCATCCCCTTCAAAGTAGTCCCCTCCCGATGCAATGCACTTAAGCCAACGGATTTTCCAATCTTCGAAACACTGGTTGTAGTCACTTTCCGCGATGGCCTTCACTTCCGTCTTTGCTGCGGCTTGAATCTTCTCTATCGTATAAAAACGGTGTCCCCGGAGCGGTCTTTTGAGTTTGGTGAACGGCGCCAGATCAGGTGAATACAGTGGTTGCGGAACGATATGGGTTGAGTTTTTGACGAAATGATCACGAATTACGAGGGCAGTATGGGATGATGCATTATCGTGGTGTAAAAACCAAGAATTGTCTTTCCACAATTCCGGTCTTTTTAGGCGGATAGCGTTACGCAAACGACGCATAACGTTCAAATAATATTCCTTGTTGACTGTTTGACCGGTTGGAAGAAATTCATAATGCACAACACCACGATAATCTAAGAAAACAGTCAACATGACCTTGATTTTTGAGCGACTTTGGCGCGATTTTTTTGGTCTCGGCTCTTTTTTGGCACGATATTCGCTCGATTGATCGGTTGTTTCGTGGTCGTAAGCATAGATCCAAGTCTCATCGCCAGTTATAATGCATTTCATGACACCCTGGTAGTCAAAAATCATCGTTACACACTTCAACGCGACGACTTTTTTCCAAAAAATTCAATGTTTTCGGTACCACTCGAGATTTGACGCGCTTGAGGCGCAAAACATCCTTCAAATGGTAATGGCTGAGCCCTTCGATATGCCAACTTCATCAGCAAGGTCTCTAATTGTTAATCGAGGGTTTTTCAACACCAAATCTTTGATTTGTTGAACGTGAGTTTCATCGGTTGAGGTTGATGGTCGCCCTGGACGCTCTTCGTCTTCGACACATTTCTTTTAGACATAGCCTCATCACCAAAGGCTTTCTGCACCATCCTCATCATATCCGCAGCAGAAAATTGGTTCCGTAAACAAAATTTAATGCAAATTCTTTGCTCAACAAATTTCGACATCGCAAAAAACGAAAAACTCACTTTTAGCAGCTCACAAAACGACACGTATCTCAAACACTAATGAATATTTTGACATGAAGCTGACAGTACTACCAATCAAAAATAATTCTCCAAATCCTTCGACGCGCGCAGTTTAAATTCAAATGTCACCTTATTTTTTGGACACAGTAGTATATTACGTTTATCTCATATAAGACTGATTTTAATGCATCTGGGACATGAACCGAAATGTAGTTACGAAACTAACAAACTACAAAAGTATGAGATGTTCGGCTACACTCGGACTTAGTGCTTCATTACTTGTTTTTATCACTTTTTATTGCAAAAAAAGTGAAGAAAGATTTTTAAATCACATATGAAAATACAATAAGCAATAGTACGCGTATATTATTGCTATTTTAAAATAACTCTAAATTTTCGCTTCACATAAATATCAATAAAATATTGAAAGCTTCATGATCGAACTCAATCGTTCAGTGAAATGCAGAATAAAATTTTAATCCTTCGATATGCTTCTGCAGCCACACATATACGACAGATATATATGTATACATGAAAGTACGTTTGCGTCGCCACAGAGTTTGCTGCCTGTAATTAAAGATTATACTCACGCGTAGTATAGTTGTATATGTATCTATGTATATATTTCTGCGTTCAAGTGTATTGTGCTTCTGAATAATTAATAAAACACAGTGCAAATGCCATGTTCTTCTGAAACATTGCCGACAACTGGTAGTTGTGTCGTAATTAATTACAAATGGCATACGCTCTTCTATGGCTGCGAATGGAGCATGAATTGTCGTTTTTCGCTAGCACATAAATACCAACAACCATACACACATACATACATGCATATTGGAGAGCAAGCTCATACTCATAATGTATTTTCCACTTCATTACAACATATTGCGTGTACAACGACAACAACAAACACAAACTGCACGTTCACTTATTTTCTTTTGTTTATGTATGTGTGTGTATCATATATATGTATATATACGAATTTAATAATTACTATTTGCGCTCTCCCGTCGCTTTTGAGCTTTACGCTGTCAATTACTTCCGCAATCTTCTTAAATGCAGGTTAATCTTCTTTTCAAGCGTAATCGTCAATCGTTGCAGCACGTAATAAAGTTTATAAATGTTTCAAGTTAAAAACATATTTGATTTTACAGTTGCATGATTTCAATGCTTAAGCGCGAGTTACATTGCTACGATTTCGCACAATTTGATAAATTATCTGATTTGGTTGCGGCTTTCACAAATACTCAACTCTCTTTTTACAACTTTATGGCATTTTAATTCTTTGAGAAGGCACAAATTTAATTAATCGTAGCATACTTTTCGGATTAAGGGCGCAGATGTCGCTGCTGGAAGCAGTTGTGGAGTTATACACATTAATAAATATTTCTTCAGAGACTTGCTTCGACTCTTATCATTTATGCAATTGAAGTATGAATGAGTTATAATTAGTAAAAATTCATGTTCTGTATTCAAGAAAGAAAGTGCCCAATTAGAAACTTCCTCAGAACCTTATTGTATATCAGCAAAAATCCTCTTGGCTTGTTTACCGAAAATTCATAGAATAAATTTCCATTAATCAAAGTGAAAAACAGCGCTTAAATGCTTTTAAGCTAAATTTTAGGACAGATATGTATATGTAGTACTGACCTGAAGATATATGTTAACGTTGCCGATTGTTGTTCGGCCCAAATGTAGGCAACGTTGCTTTACTCCGACAGCTTAAGTGTAGGCAACGTTTTTGTCAATGCAGCTACTACAAGTTCATAGATACTATTCCAATAACATATTTTATGCTATGAAGTTTAATGAAAATATTCACTCACTGTCGGCTCAAAGGCTCTACTTCTTGAAAACTTATTCTCAGATAATAACAAAGACCTCATTACATTTACTTGTTGAAAAATTTTTTTTTTTCGATTTTTTAGAATTTTTTTAGCTGATACAAGTTGAAACTTTTTTCATGATATTTACTTTTTCCAAACATTTTCATAGATGATACAAGTAAAAGTTTTTTGAAAGAGAAAATAATGCTGAATTTTGAATATACGCAATGTGAATGGTGCCTTTTTCGGGTCTTAGCAGCGACTACCAACTCGGAAACATTTGTCGAGAGTAAAAAAAAATATTTTCTGCTGATAAAACAATGGCAAATATAAATTCATTATAGTTATTTGCTATTGAAAAAATTCTGGTTTAGTTATTCAGTTTTGCCATATGTTGTTACAAAACTAGCACCTGCTTAGGGTCGGTTTCTGAGTTTCCTACTTTCATATAATGTGATACAAATCAATTATATTTATTCAAGTTGCTTCTTCTTCTTCTTTACTGACGTAGGCACCGCTTATGCGATTATAGCCGAGTCAACAACAGCGCGCCACTCGTTTCTTCTCTTCGCTGCGTGGCGCCAATTGGATATTCCAAGCGAAGCCAGGTCCTTATTCACTTGGTCCTTCCGACGGAGTGGAGGTCTTCCTCTTCCTCTGCTTCCCGCGGCGGGTACTGCGTCGAATACTTTCAGAGATGGAGTGTTTTCATCCATCCGGACAACATGACCTAGCCAGCGTAGCCGCTGTCGTTTAATTCGCTGAACTATGTCAATGTCGTCGTATATCTCGTACAGCTCATCGTTCCATCGAATGCGATATTCGCCGTGGCCAATGCGCAAAGGACCATAAATCTTTCGCAGAACCTTTCTCTCGAAAACTCTTAAGTTCGACTCATCGGTTGTTGTCATCGTCCAAGCCTCTGCATCGTATAGCAGGACGGGAATTATGAGCGACTTATAGAGTTTGGTTTTTGTTCGTCGAGAGAGGACTTTACTTTTCAATTTCCTACTCAGTCTGAAGTAGCACCTGTTGGCAAGAGTAATCCTGCGTTGGATTTCTAGGCTGACATTGTTGGTGGTGTTTACGCTGGTTCCAAGATAGACGAAATTATCTACAACTTCAAAGTTATGACTGTCAACAATGACGTGGAAGCCAAGTCGCGAGTGCGACGACTGTTTGTTTGATGACAGGAGATATTTCGTCTTGCCCTCGTTCACTGCCAGACCCATTTGTGTTTCTTCCTTGTTAAGTCTGGAGAAAGCAGAACTAACGGCGCGTTGGTTACTTTGGGAAAAATTCTACCTCGTCACAATTTTGATATTCTTCTTACCGCCAGATGCCTCCTTGCGAATTTGTGGTGAAAATCTTATATCTTTTGCCAATCAGAAAATTTATTTTCATTTTTAAGATGGTGTATAACAACTAGGAATAACTTATACCAAATTAACAACAAATTCAGAACTGGAAACAATTGTACATTGTTGACAAGTTGAATAGTATTATTTACTCAAAAGATACCTTATTATAAAATATTTCCTCCAATATTTATTTATGAAAAAATCTTTTAATTTTCTCTTAAAGCGAAATATTTCAATTTAGTTTTAAAAGAGCAATCAACAGTCAGCCATAAATATTTGTATTGAATCAATTATTTTACACTTTCTACTATTTTATTGCTTTTCCCAGAAACTTAAAATATCTTCTATTTCCTTCAATGCGAAAAATGTGGTTTTCAAAATATCTTTCTCTCTTTAAAATCCAGTTAAAACCATAAACTCAATAATAGTGTCAATTGTATGGTTTAAAATTTAATTCAATCAATCAAGCGGAAATACCAAAAGATAGTCAAAACAAAACCGAAGATCAAAAGAGACATTTATGGTATCTGCATATATCACAAACACCCCAAGTGCACAAATAAGAATGAATAATACATCAACCATGACTAACTAGCGAGCAACGGCAGCTTAAGCAAGAAGAAGGAGAATAGAAATGCCAAAAATATGTCAAAATTTAAATGTAAATAAAATGCATTGACTCGAATATAAATATATCACCCACACAATGCACGTACGAATAGCTATAAAAGTCTTACTAAAATACAAAAATATGTAAAATGTTTAAGCAGATGAATTTATGCAAGCACTCGACAGTAAAAATTTAAATTCTGACATTTTTACGGCATTTCGAAAATATTTATTTTATTATTTCTCTTTCTCGCATGTGAACGCATTTTTGTCTCAATATTTTACAAAATAAATATTTACAACTTTTCCCCCCGTAAATATGAGACAAACACTCATGCATCTTTTATTGCCTGCTTTAGCCAAAATGTTTGCCAAGTTAAACGTAAATAAAGCAAAGTTAAATGCAAGCCACAAGCCGCCAAATACCGCTCTGCGGCTGTCGGCTGCTCCAGCTGATTGCTTGCGGTCGATGACAGCAACCACAGCTGCGCCACAGCAGCGGTAAAGCACAAGTTATAAAACAGATTTCTTTTTTCATGTGCACACAGGTATGACACACAGTGGCTGGCATACGGTCAGCCAGTCAATGCCCGACCGTAAATACTTTCTCTCTTTTGTGATATAAATTTATTTGAGTTTAGTTGACTTTAAGCTGCGGGTGGCATGCTGGTCGATTTTGATTTAGTGTTTGTTGTTTTTCTTCCTCCTGGTCTTGTATAAGCGGCTAAATAGAGCCCAGTGAACCGTTGTTAATACGTTTGGTACATCTCACCTGCTGGTTAATAAGCTGATTCACCGTTATTGCGGTTTGGATTTTACCCAGCTGGTGCTTTAAATTCGATTGAGCATTTTATTGGCGGTCATCAAAGCAAGGCTAAAAATACAGTTAATGCGCGGAGTTAAAATTTTCATATATACTGCACCGTGATTGAACATATGATATACAGATATTTATCAAAAATTACAAAACAAAATCTTCAATCAAAATTCTTGCAACTATTTGCTCCGAAAACCGTGAGCCAACGCATTAGCAACCACTGGCAAAATTCACTCACTAACCACACCATCAGTCAAGTAACCAGCAGTGAATCAAATGCATCTCAATCGGTAAACCGCCTTGTCAGTACCTGCGTGGGTGCTGGTCAGGCGTACACGTGCATCGTGCATTCAGTGGCAGCACTCTTCGCCACATATTCGCTCTGTGTACGCACGCAACGGTATTTCGGCAATGCTGTTAAATCGCATTTCGTTCAGTTGCCACATCCATCACCGGTCTTATCAAAACAATCGCTCATCGTCAGCAACTACTGCACTAATCCGCTTGATGTGCCCGGGCGTATACGCAACATGGCTTGTGTTGAATTCGCCGAAAGGTGGAATATGTGTGCGATTGCCTGCATAATTGAGGAAGTGGCCAAATGTGTGCTGGCGCAAAATTGAGCAGCATATTGATGAGGGTTCACACGCGCTGTGCCGTTGTTTGGTGTTTCCTTATGAAGTTATTGTTTGGAACGGAACATGGTGTACATTATTTAATGAGCCTTGTCACGTGCTATTATGTGTTGACAAGGGTTCTAAGCAGTTTTTGCGAATACTTTAAGTTTATTAATGGCATACTGATTAAATGTGGTACCTACATAACTTATTTAGAAATAATAATTTGGCCGCAACAAGGCTGAGCGAGTGGTCAAAAGATATGTGAAAGATTTAGTTTGATTGTTCTTTATTCTTTGGGTAGGGTATATTAAGTTCACCATGAAGTTTGTAAGGAAACAACGGTGACCTTAGAAATTGTTTATATAAAAAATCAGCATAAATCAGAGCTGAGTGTAGCCGGCGAAGTCCTTCTGTAAGTATATACAGAAACTAATCCCTTAGTTTTTGAGATATCGATCTGAAATTTTGCGCACACTGTTTACTCACCAGAAGACCGTTAATCTGTCGGAATTGCTGATATTCGACAACCAAAGCATGTAGCCATAAAATTTAAACGATCAAAATCAAGTTCTTGTATGAAAATGTTTTGAATTTGACGAGATATCTTGACAACATTTGGTATGGATTATTTTTGAAGTCGGCGCTACAACATCCAAAAATATTATTCAGATCGGAGCACTATTGAATATAGCTGCCATACAAATTGAACGTTCAAAATCAAATCTTTGTATAGGAAATTTCCTTATGTGACAAAATATCGTCACGAAGTCTGGCATGGGTTATTCTCTAAAGCTAATGTGCAACCTCCGAATAATTTTTTGCATACTTTTTGGGATACTACCTAACTCTTAAGAAATTTGCGTTTGTTGTATGTGCGAAGAAAACATTCATTTTCTCCAAAATTCATAAGCAGAATACAAGCTTTTCTCCTCACCGTAATTCCTTTATTAACTCTTCATTATTATGATATACTATACATCACATGCTATTTACGAAAGCCAGTATTTGAGTACAAATCAACAACAAACACCCTCAAAGTCAATACTTAGTCTAAGAGCATAATATTTATTTGCCTTTAAAGCCTTTGTTCAACTCCAAACATTACTTTATTAAACAAATAATATTGTTATAATTAACTAGATAAAAGGGAGAAATGTAAATACACCACTTATGTATACATGTATGTAAATATGTGTATATCATATGTGTTGTATTTACATCCACAAAATAAGGTTGAAGTGCAATTAACCATATGAGAAATCAATTAACAGCTGTCAATAAAAAAGAATCGAATGTGAAGTAAAAGCAAATCCATTAGAATATTAGAAACAGCTGGAAGGGCAAATTTACAAAAGGTTGCGCAGAGAGTGTAAATATTTGCTACACGCCAAGGCCAAGGCCAAGGTGTTACGAGGGTAGCGCATGAAGTTGTTGGACTACAGAAAAGGCAGAATAATGAAATATGTATATATATGTATATATTAGGTGCGCAAGTAAATTCCCAGTGCTTGTCAATAGATGTCTCCAGCAGTTAGTAGTGTTCAATTTTGACTTTGTCAATAAACGGCTCCAGTAGCTGGTGGTGATCGATTTTCATATACCCAAACCATAATAAACTTAAACTAGACCAGTAAAAAAGGTTCAGCGTTTCTACATTCGTCACTCAGTTTATGTGTCACACACTTTCGGCTTTACGAATATATCCAATTTCTCGCCAAATAGTTAATTTGCTTTCAGTCAAAAAAAATCATTATCTAAAGCATATCGAGAACTCCGAAAATTTTACGGAAGTGCTGCCTCAAGTGAAACAACGTATCGAGATTGGTTTTTTGGCTTCAAAGATGGCGATTTCGATATTAATCATCCACTTGAAGGAAAGCCAAAAACCTTGGAAGGCGATGAATTGGAGACGTTGCTCGATGAGAATCTGTGCCAAACGCAAGAAGAGCTTGCTTCAGCATTGATGGTCACCCGCAAACCCATTTCAAAACGACTACATGCACACGGAATGATTCAAAACACAAAAAACTGATGTTGTTGCATAACAATGCTAGCCCTCACATTGCCAAACCTGTTAAAATCTAACTGAAAAATCCAAATATTACTTCTGTAGCAAATACGTACAACTCAAAATGTTAAAATACACTCAGATCAAATTTGAATCGGACTGGTCATTCTATACACAGCTGGCAAACCGAATCGAAAAAAAATTGTTTTAATAAGTGCGGTCCGAGTCAAATTTGGGCTTTATTCTATATACCCTGACTCCTATAATATTTTTTATTTTTATAAAAAATTTTTTTTCTAAATATTTACTTCCTAGAACACAGCTTAATTTAACTCTTAAAATACAGTACATTATTTTTCTCCTTTTCCTCTCCACTTACCTACATTTACAGCAACCTTCGTGCGCATAATTATGCAGTGTTCGTTCAGAAGTTCAATTTAAGTTAATTGCTTTCGTGAAAGCAAACGAATTTTATCCTTTGCAAATTTCAATCAAAGAATCACACACACAAAATCCAATGCACATACATACATAAATGCTACGGTATAACATATATGTATACATCAATACATATACGAGTGCGAAAACAACCATGCAAGCGACGACCTTACGCAAGTGCTGTTACATCAAAGAATATATAAATATATATATAAATACATACAAGTATACACTCAACACTGAATAAATAAAAATAAATAAACCGCTCTGAATAATTAATTATACTAAGTGTCCAAATGCAAATTATTTGCTTAACAGCAAGAAATTAAATTCAAAATATTTTAATATCAGCAAAATTGATGTATAAAAAAACAATAACAAATAAAGCATTATTTGATAAAGCTCTCTACAATATATCGGTTATAAAATATTAATTCTCAGAGTGAGGCTTAATTATGAAAACTGATAGGGACATAGCAATCGATCATTAGAGCATTGAGCATAATTGATTTCTTTACTGCTAAATGGAGAAAAAGCCAATTATATTCGATTTCAGGTGGCAGATGTGACTAACTTCACTCACACTAATATATCGAAGAGTTTAGAATACAAACTGAAATAAATTGCCTAACCTTTTTCACAAATTTCAAATCAAAACGAAGTATTTCTTGTCTTTATAAAACAAATTATCATTATTACTTGCTAAAACAACATGCTTAATTGAGTCAATTAAGTTGAATAAAAATAGTCCAAATATTTATTTCTTTGATTAAAATGAATCTATAAGGAATTACTTGTAATAGAAAATCGTTCATCGCCATTGTTAAAAGCACCCAACATAGCTTCGAATAACTAAGAAAGTTTCATCAATATTGTACGTGTTTAACGAGAGGAAGAAGTCGACTGTAAGTTGACAAATATGAACTTAATTCAATCAAAAATCAATGTTAAATGGTAAATCTTTTTTGATAAGGGAAACTTTCCAATAATCAATATTATTATTTTTTCGGATAAATTTTACCCGTTGAACCCTACCCGACTGCCGGCTGGCAACAGATACCACAGTATTACGACAATGGTATAGACATACTCGAACCTTTTGCAGATGGGAGGTATTTAGCTAAGATCTGACTTCTTAGTTGGTCGTTCGTTGCTCCTCAGTAGCACAGCATTCAGTTTCGGAGCTTCAACGTGGTTGGCGGTATATGAAGGGCTGATTCAAAATGTCATATGAACAATGCTGAAGATAAACGTTGCCCTCAAAAGCTGAGCATTTAACGAAATTTACTGATACCGCGGCCTCCGTAATATTATATCCTCACTAGCGTAGCGGGGCAGTACGCAAGCGGACCTACTCTCCCCTATATTAGAAGAACCAATATAATAAAAATAATAAAGAATTAATGGAGTCCGAGTCTCCCGGAAAATAACAGGAGAGAACTTTATGATTGTTCCGAGGAAAGAGCAGCGTTCCTTACGTGCCTAAACGTAGTCGGCACAAAGATAAGAAATAAGCTTGATTTAGGTGCTAGTGCTGGCATTAATCCTGTAGCTCAAGCTAAGCCTAACTCCAGCAAGGCCAGGAGATGTCAAAAATGAAGCCGACAGTAGTGTATCTGCCAAAAGATGGCCTTTTGTTAAGAACAATGACCCAGAGAAAGTCAGGTACTCTGAGAAACGTGGTGCTGCCTACCTGTTCAGAAGAGTACAACTGCAACCACCCACCATTAAGAAGCTTACAAAGAAGTTCCATAGTTCTCTTGATTGCGCTAAAGCTGTTCCACCCAATATTAAGCTTGAGCCAGCAGCAACGGCTACTAAGAGACAAAGTTCAGATGAAGATACTAAGCCGTCAGACAAAATACCGAAGAGAGAAGGACAGCCGTGAAATAATTTACTGATGTGGTTCAAACCTGCATTATCATTGGTTTTCTGAATCTCCCTCCGAAGGGAAAACTCCCTTAGCCCAAAAGAGGAGGATGCAATCTGCGCAACCAAACGTGACACTGAAGGTACTGTTAAGTAATCTGAGTCCACCACCATCTTTGATAACAAGAAATCCATCAAACTTTATAAAACAGAAAGGATGTCCAAAAACAAGGCCAACGATCTAGATCCTAACTACACCATCTTAAACGGACCAGATAATGCACCACATTTGAGATCTGCATCCGAAGGGGTGGAAATTTGTTAAAATCTTCGCAAACTTTGTGGCTAAATCTGGCGTGAAGACCAAAAGTACCCAATGAAAATCCTGCTGCTACTAAGAAATAAATGTATCAAACCACTAGCGAAAAGTGGGAGGGAGATCAATTATGGATTAATAAGTTAAAAATCAGAACCTAAGTCTAACGTCAGATGACTTAACATGAAAAAACGAAATGGGTAAATTCGAAGAAGATCCTATTGAGTCCTGTAGTGATGTTGAAAACATTGAGGAAGGAGTCTGGTCGTTGAGGTCTGAGTTTGTAGACGAGCCCTCAAGACTTTATACTATGAAAGAACTTTTGAGCGACTCACAGGAAGACGTACATTTCATTTTCACTCCACATTATTAAATCCAATTTATAAAAACAAATTAAAGAGCCCAATTATGTGCCCACACAAAAAACTCTTCAGAGTATCAAAAGTAAAAAAAAATCGAAGAAAAAAATACAACAGAACAAAAATGAGCAATAGTTAAGATGTTAAGTTGCTGAGCAGAAAATATACGGTTAGCCAATCCAGCGTGGGCACTCGCATGTGTGCGTTCTTTAACTGTGCCGCGCAAATCGCAAATAATACCGGCAGTAATGAGGAAATGAGATTTACGAAAAAAAAAAACAGAAAAATTTTATTTTTCACCAGCCAGCAAGTGTGCAAATGGCAGCAATTTTATTGAAGCTAACGGCATTTCGCACAAAAATGCTCGGATTGCGGTTATTTGTAGCACAGTCAGAGCCGGAAGTAACGAGCCAGAAGTATGACGCTGCTATAAGAACTCGAAATGGAGCCAAGAAGTACGACGGTATGAATCCAAGCGCGAAAATAAGTATGCAAATGAAATGCAAAAAAATGGAGAAAAAATGTAGGAAAGAAAAAATGTGTTGAAAGGACGAAAATTCCAGCTTAAGTCGTTCAACAATGGCTGTTGATTAAGGCACATTTCGTGGAAAATTATAATTGCGGCGTACTTGAGTGTCGTGTGGCTAGTAGCCGTAGCTCAGGCTACAAGGAAAAATAGCTAATTATCTTTTAAAGTAGCGGTGGCATATTTTAAAGCAGGGAAGTGCAAAGTAAGTTTTGCTAATACACATATATTTTTAGAAAAAATATCCGACATCAAATAAAATATTTTTTTTTTTTGTTTTAATTGTGGGCGTTTTACTCTTGTGGTTCTTGTTTACTATACATGTAGATTTTCTAAAGCCTTTGTTATACTCATGCACACATATTATATAAAATCTTTGGGCTTAAATTTTAGTTTTGCATGCATGTGTGGGTGTGTTGAAATATACCAGTTGCAATTTCAAACTATAGCGCTTTTATAATTTTTTTTTAATTCACGAGGATATAAAATAAATTCTATTTTAGTAATATTTTTATAAGTAATGACTGAGCAAAGTTATTTAACCCTATATTAACTTTATAACCATATTCATACCAAGAGAAGGCGTAATTGGATTATTGTTTCGTTTTTCCAATAAAGTTTGAGTATGAACAACTGGAAGCATTACTGATTGAAATTTTTTGCCAAATCAATAAAGAGCACGCAGAATCTTTGAAAGTCCCTCAAATAGCCATACCAAAATATGTTTGAAAAACGAAGCGATGGTGAGAGAAATGCTCTAGTTTTTGCATCAGAGTGAGACTGCTGATGAAAACTTAATCCATTATTGCAACCCAGAAACACTCATATGAAATCTGTCCAACCCACTAAATCAACGCCAAAGCCGAACATTGTGGCAAAGAGACTCTCGGAAATTGTAATTAAATTTGCAGGGTAAATGATATTTCAAACAAATTGATTTTGCTATCTTCATTAATCTTGACTGTCCTTAATTACTGTGTCAAAGATGAACGCGATCTGTCAACCTGTTTGGTTACAGCAGCTGCATAAGTCGGTACACCTCTGTAGTGCGATACGCTTTTTACATTGGATAAAAATGTCAGTCAGAGAAGATGTCTCAAATTTTGTATTTCTAACCAAATTTCGTATGCGGAATCGTTGTGCATGTTAGAAAAGACTTGCGGTGATTCAGTTCTATCAGATCGAGCCACGATTGTGATCGAATTTAAAGCCAAAAAGGCAAAGAATACCATCGATCAACCACCGTATTCGTCAGATCTGGCTCCGTGTGCTTTTTTCTTTTACCAAAACTGAAATTGCCGCTCCGTGGAATCCGTTTTCAGTCAGTCGAAGACAAAAATTCGCTGAAGGAGCTAAAGGTCTTTCCAAAAAATGCTTACGAAAAGTGTTTTGGCGATTGAAAAAATCGTTGGCATAAGGGGTTTTCATCTGATGGAGACTACTGTGAAGGCGAAGAAATAAATATTGATAAATTATTTAATATTTTTTCGTTTTATTTACAATTTCCGGGTATTTTTTTTATCACAATGTATACATGATATCCAGGTAATGCTTTGCATTCGGCGGCATCTGAAGAGCTTGCTGTATTATAAGCTTCAAAAACGGAGTAAAATTATAAAATGCGAATAAAGAGAGATCAAATTGAAGCGAGTGATCGCCGAAAATGTATGAAACTGCGCTCGGCCAACCGCTGCAAGACCGTTTAGAAACTATGGAAAACAGCGGTTGCTAAGTTTTGCCCTACTTTATCTTATAGCTCAGATCTTGGCCTTTAGGACCACCATTCGTTTGGGTCGCTAGCAGGCGCATTTCTTTTGGGATAGAGTTCACAACTTTCCGAAAAACTGGGAAAATGTTTAAGCTATAGATGGGAAATAATTTCTAACTATAAGGATTTCTTATTGAAATGCTCTAATTAATAAAAACAACGAAAGAGTATAGTTATATAGTCCTTGGAACTTGGAACAGGTTTTTTGATTAAAAAAATAATTAAAGGGTCAGTAGAGTAATCTGGCCTATTTTTTGACATTTTTTTTTTCATAGAAATTTTTATTCTACAATAGAACTTTTTTTACATATCATGAGGTATATCGTGGAGTGTATAAACAATTTTTTTCGGAATTTTATGATGACATCTTTCGGAGAAATGGCCGGGTGAATGAGATGTGTTTTTTCACTGGCGGACACGATTATTCATGTTTGGATCATCTGAAACACAAAAACCCAATTTATTCTTAAAAAGTATGTGAATGGTTACCTTCCCTACTGAAATCATGGCAAAATGTTGATAAATAAAAAAGTAATTAAAGTTTTTTTTTAATTTTCCACCTGTTTTTTTTACATAAATTTTTTCATAACATTGTCAGTAAATTATAAAAAATATAGGGACGATAGCCAGGCGTTTTGTGAACATTTAAAAAAAAATTAAGCAATAGAGTAGTTCAACCGGAATCATGTCCGCCAGTTTAAAAATCTATGTGTTTGAGAAAAACGCGCTTAAAGTTTGAGGTAATGAAAAAGCATACAAAGATGGACATAAACATTGAAAAAAACATCGAGCGGTATTATTATTTTCGGGTCTTTTTCGAAACCATCCAAAGGTAAAGTGGGTTTCTGCATTAATTCTAAAGGTATAAGGGTACAGAAAATTAAAAAAAAAATAAAGGATTTTGAAAAAAGGTTACCCCTTAATAAGGAAAGCTATTTTAAAATTCGTGAATCAATCAGAATCTAGGTAAAGACACTGAGAGAAATATTGTTACTTACTGACTATTTTCTACTTAGAGAAATAAATTATTCCCATTCTTCGAGGTGTGAAGATATCTACTTGCTTAGTATAGCTTCCTATTCCTTTAGGTGCTTAAAATCTTAAACACCAGATATTCAGTTTTGAAAATGAGCATAAAATCAGAGAGCCATTACTAAAATATAACCTCAAATAAAAACTGAAAAATTGCTTTAAATTGTCTCCCATTACCTTTTAATTGTAAAAGCATTTAAATATGGTTTAATTTTAGTTTGATTACAATTGAGTTACAAAAGCATTTAATTATAGTTTGAAATTGCGTTAGTTGTGGACATTGTGGTTTTACAAATGTAGAAAAGGGATATGACTTCTTTCACATAACAAAAAAAGTTAAGTTTAATCAAAGTAGCTGTTAAAATTCATATAAATAATAAACAAAAAAATATTAAGCCAATAATACTTAACTTAATATTAATCGCTTAAATTTCACAAAAGTCATATCCCTAATTAAATCAAAGCATTAACATGTTAACATATTTCTAAATTTTCTACGTAAACACCGACACTCACATTTCACTTTGTCAACTTACCGCTATCACATTCTTCATTTACATTCATCTCCAACATCTTTGTATGTGTAATATCCTTGTGTGATGCCAAAAAGAGCACCACATCCCGTTTTTCGTTCTTAATTGGCACAATGTCAAAGAGACACCAAAACGGTGAACCTGCAAAGGAGAAAGGTGAAGAAGTGAAATTAGCTTATTTACATAAATGCGAAAAGTATGCGCATATGAATATGTGTGTGTGTGCGTTGAAAGACTCAAAGTCTAAAAGCGGAAAAATGAGCAAAGCGCTAAGCTGGCAATTACTTGTTGATTGAGTCTGCCGTTGACATGGCGTATACGTAATTCATATTGACTTATGCACGGTAGCGAAGATTTTGCTTGGCAAGGTTGAAGGTAAATTATGCTTTAAGGTAGCTGTACGAGTGGATGTTTGCATTTGTGCGTTAGTTAAAGGAAGGCTGCGAATTTTTTAATTAAAAAATTTTGGAAAATCAATTTAATTTTTTTTTTTTTTTGAACAAAACTTAATTTTCCCTTCGAATTTCAAAATTAATGTCATACAAGTTTTTTCAGATTTTAAAAAAACAACAATAATACTAATTTATTATATAATTATGAAAACTGAAAAAAATTGATTTCAATTCTTTTTTTTACAATAAATTGTTTTTCTAATGTTTAAATCCGCTATTTGAATCAAAAATTAATTTTTAACTTTTCAATCCAGTATTTGGGATTTGAAATTTGAAAAATATTTTTAATTAAAATTTTCGGAATTACTAAATTAAAAAAAATGTAGTTTAAATGTAAATTCAGTTATTTCTTAGCTTCTTATTTTCAATCCTGCGTAAAACAGATATAAAAATGCCGCAACAGCTTGCTTAATTGATCAAATCACGTGAAGTAATTATTAATATACCTTTCATTTTATAATAAAACAATCTATTATACTTATCACGGCATCACTTAAAGACCACTTTTAAATATCTTAAATATAATAGCCGCCGTATCACTTACACCATCAAAGCTCAAAAGCGCACGTACAACACACTAACAAGTCTTCATCCTCACAGCATCACCAAAGAAAATGGCTGTATTCTTTACATAAATGAATCAAAAAATCCCTCCAGACTTCGACTAGACCAATCAGCGCTGCAGAAAATAAAAACTTATAGTATACTCACAGGCGCAAAGAAGACTAAATTACGTGTTAGACACATATTACGCGCTGTATGTATTTTACTTTTATCTCTTTGCTCTTCATCTACTTACATTGTTATTACATACTTTGTGACACACACAACGCTGCGCACAGCCTTCGAGCGAAATAGCCTTTGAAATATGTGCCTATACTCTTAATGACATGCATTTGCTCATGTGCTTATCAATTTGACACACTTTTTGATCTTATACACACACAAACATATACAGTATATATCACTAATATACTTCTTTATACTGTTATGTGTGTGAGTATAGAAAAAATTATATAGTTAATTTAATGAGACCTTACTGCTTGAGTGCGCATTCAAGCGACTGTGAACACTTTAAACGCGTGAGGGTGGGTGGGTGTGAGTGTTGAAGGGCGAGTGATGAGATAAAATGCTCAAAAATTCAGTAAGGTTAATTGGAATATAGCTTTTATAGAAATTGCATAAAGAATAATTAGTTTTACGCTCATTTCTTGAAGGTGAAGAGGAAAGAAAGAAATGAATTTTTTGAGAAAAAAACTTTGGTGGGAGTAAAGGTGTGATTTGAATATAATAAGTATTCAAAACATATGCTAGCATTATTTTATAGGTCTTAAAACCACTCATTCATTTCTGTTTAATTATTATTTTTTTAATATAAATTACTAAGGAAATTACATTAAAGGTGGATTAAAGTAGCGTCTTACTTAAAAAAAACTACTTAAATAGTACCAAGAGCAAGATAGCTAAATTATACTATATGGAAAAACTTGCTGAACAGAGTTGCCACTTATTGAATATTAAAGTAATAAAATATCACTGCCAATGTACTAAATAAAGACCATAGATACTAAGCACAATATGTCTATTATGCATTATGTATAGCCAAAAGTACCAACAGTGTTGCCACATATTTTTATTTTTGGCTTTTTTCTTGCTTATAAATTCTTAAGCTTTCATATCAAATCAAAATATGTGAGTTAATGAAAAATTAAATTATTAGTGCTGCCACCCTGCAACAAAAATATTTATCATTTTTTTTTAATATTTTGTTTAAAAATTTCTGTACATCCGAAGCGAACTACTTGTGAGTAGCTCAGATCAAAAATGATATTACTTTGGCGTTGCCACCCAATACTAATAAAAGTTAGCATTTGTTCTCATATTCAATGCTAAGTTGCAAGTTTAAAATAAGCATGTTTAAATTTTTTAACGAAAAAAGAAAAATGTTGCCACTTAACTCTAATTTATTTTTCAAATATTGAGAAAAAAATTAAATTAAAGTGATTTATGTTTATATATGTTTAAATTTTTTAACGAAAAAAGAAAAATGTTGCCACTTAACTTGAATTTATTTTTCAAACATTAAGAAAAAATATTAAATTAAAGTGATTTATTTAAAGTCATTATGATTTAAATTATTAAGAATCAATGAAATAGTAGAATAAAAAAACTAAAAAAAAAAACAAACAACAATAAAATTCAAAGCTCAAATTTAATAAGCACTGCGGAAATTATTCCAAGAAAAATTTTATTGGAGCATTCAATAACCAAAATAAAACTCTTCAAATACTCTTAAAGCCGAAATCAAGCAATGAGAGAAAACCAAAAGATTTAACGCACATTAAAAACCAATAAAATGTTTAGCTTGCACACCCACTTGCCCTTAATTCTTATCATCATTTACGAATTGAAAAGCAGACGTCAAGTCAAGTCAAGTCAAGACGAACAAAAAGCCGAAACACACTCAAATGATGCTATTTACGTATAAACTTAACGTTCATATGATTTTATTTATTACCAATGCGAATACGTGTCCGCTTTGCTGTGAACGTGTGAAACGGCAGAAAGTTGCGTATACGCCACGCTGGCTGTGTCATTCACACTGATGCGGGCAGCAGCGTGTGCGACGTGCGCGCCTTAACTTCAACAGCTCGTATATATACGAGTAGAATACGTGCACACACATACGCAGTAATACAACAAATTGCTCACTTACAGTTACAAATGCGCAACGCTGAGTAAATCCTCACAACATGCTCCCCAGCGACTAGGCACAGTGGGAGTTGAGTAGGAGTAATATACTAGATGTAGGTATGTTTTCTCAATATGTGTGTTTGTATGTATATTCACTTCTGTTAGTTCATATCGACCTGCTGCCTCTCGACATCCTTTTGTATGGCTCAAACTATTGCTGGCACAATAAAAAGTCACAAAGTCACTCGAATAAGTTTCTGAGTGGGCTTATGGCAGATGACAATGTTTTCCAATACATCTCTTGGTTTGTTTTTGCTCTTTTTGTCGCCTTACTTTTGAGTTTTGTTCAACTTGTTTGTAATTTTTACAGTTATTGTGCTGGCATATGGACTTTGTCTGCCAAATTGCACGACTTCCGCCTCAATTCTGAATGTCGGTGTGCATTTGTGTTAAGTAAAGGGTGATTTTTTAAGAGCTTGATAACTTTTAAAAAAAAAAAAACGCATAAAATTTGCAAAATCTCATCGGTTCTTTATTTGAAACGTTAGATTGGTTCATGACATTTACTTTTTGAAGATAATTTCATTTAAATGTTGACCGCGGCTGCGTCTTAGGTGGTCCATTCGGAAAGTCCAATTTTGGGCAACTTTTTCGAGCATTTCGGCCGGAATAGCCCGAATTTCTTCGGAAATGTTGTCTTCCAAAGCTGGAATAGTTGCTGGCTTATTTCTGTAGACTTTAGACTTGACGTAGCCCCACAAAAAATAGTCTAAAGGCGTTAAATCGCATGATCTTGGTGGCCAACTTACGGGTCCATTTCTTGAGATGAATTGTTGTCCGAAGTTTTCCCTCAAAATGGCCATAGAATCGCGAGCTGTGTGGCATGTAGCGCCATCTTGTTGAAACCACATGTCAACCAAGTTCAGTTCTTCCATTTTTGGCAACAAAAAGTTTGTTAGCATCGAACGATAGCGATCGCCATTCACCGTAACGTTGCGTCCAACAGCATCTTTGAAAAAATACGGTCCAATGATTCCACCAGCGTACAAACCACACCAAACAGTGCATTTTTCGGGATGCATGGGCAGTTCTTGAACGGCTTCTGGTTGCTCTTCACCCCAAATGCGGCAATTTTGCTTATTTACGTAGCCATTCAACCAGAAATGAGCCTCATCGCTCATCGGACACGGACGCGAAACACATTTCGAACCGAACACTGATTTTGGTAATAAAATTCAATGATTTGCAAGCGTTGCTCGTTAGTAAGTCTATTCATGATGAAATGTCAAAGCATACTGAGCATCTTTCTCTTTGACACCATGTCTGACATCCCACGTGATCTGTCAAATACTACTGCATGAAAATCCTAACCTCAAAAAAATCACCCGTTATATATAGAAAATAGAACGTGTATGTCTCACAAAACCGCCGAAGTCGTGTTAACATATTTTCGTATTCAAACACGTACACTTTCGAAACACAGACATTTTTATTATCGCTTGAAGTAAACTAATATTGTGACTTTATTTCAAAAACTATATTCTTAGATTCTTAAGCTCGCATGTTAGTACCGGAAAAGAAAATCTGTAAAGCAAAACTTTCAAAAATGTGTAATGTCAAGTTAAGCTACTTTTGTCCTTTAAGCTGTTGCTGTGTTCATTAGTATATCGTAGCAAGCTGTTGCCTTTCTCATAATCTCGTACATTGATAAATTGAGACTTTAGTTTGGCCCAAAAGTTTCACTAATTTGTGGTTAGTGTAAGTGAATAAAACTTTATTGCCAAAGTTTTAAGCAATCAGTTCTTCCGTATTGTTAGCAAAAGCCCAAAAAAGTGGTGGTTGTTATTTATAGATTTATTTCTGAAGTATAAATTGGTAAAATAAAATAATAAAAAATTAGGTTCATAGTGTAAGGAATAAGAGTACTTTGTACATGAGGGTAAGTGCATTTCTGAAAATTTTATTAATACGGCTTGAAAATTAGTTTATGCGTTATCACAACCAAAACTTCTTCAAAGGCATTCATGATGGCAGGACTAATTAATAAATCACTCAAAGAAAAGGCATTTGTTTATGATTGCAATGGAAAATTTGTTATCAGTCAACAGATGACGTGAAAAAAGATCATACGTTTGACACTCCTAACAGATATTTGAAGGTGATCATCAATATTCCTACTAAGAAGCATATAGAAATCTATGCCCATACAATTTATATTCAAAAACTAAATTATAACCAAATGGTTGTGGTATATGATACAAAAAAAGGGTTTGAAAAACGACTATTGTAAAATTTGG
Source organism: Bactrocera zonata (assembly GCA_037783105.1). Classification (NCBI taxonomy): domain Eukaryota; kingdom Metazoa; phylum Arthropoda; class Insecta; order Diptera; family Tephritidae; genus Bactrocera; species Bactrocera zonata. The sequence continues at coordinate 43,622 of JBAWJQ010005344.1, read as the reverse complement.
GTAAGAAAATAATTGATTTTCATTTCACTAGTATTATTCCATAGGCACGGTTGGGCGTTAGCTTAAGAATAGGTCTAGAATACTAGATTAGAATCATTCTGAAAAATTTAAGCTGAGCGTTTTGAAAATATTAGCGTGATTCGGTGAGGACTGTGGGTAGTTAGGTAGGTAGGGTGACCGTCTAACAATGCACCTAGGAATTTAAAAAAATGTAAAATCACTCGGATCAAAATCCCCTCTTTTTACTATGTTCTCTCTCAGCTCTTAATGAAGTTCATCAATTCAAAAGGTTTTACATGTGCTACTACCTATGCTATATATATCCAAGAAACCCTCGACCAATAGTTTTTTCTACACAAAATGTTGCACTCGCGGAGACGATTCTACAGTCGCTCCTTCTTCTTCTACGTCTGGCTTCTACTGTGATCATGGTATGGTGTCTGAAGTCTGTTGACATGTCTACTATTAACACAGTGCCCTCATATCACTCCTACTAAAGCTCTTATCTGACTTGTTTTGAATTTCAATATTCTATTTATGCTACGTTTGCCTGCTTGTTGAATAAGTAAGAAATTGACATTGCCGAGACTTATCTATATCCATAACATGTTTGTTTGTTAAATATCTGCAGGGTATCAGAGACATACATACGTATATATTCCTTCATTATCAGGGTTGTACCTGTTATACCAACTTAATCTGCTTCATAGTTACCAAAAATATCACTACAACCTGGTACCCATTACAACTTTATCATTAAATATGACGTTAGATCCACTAATCGATTAAGACATTACTTTACCCCCACGACACTTTAGTGATTTCAAAGCCGCATGGCTCTCTGTAAATATAAATGTATTTTTTGTACAGGCACCCTCTCTGCCAGAGCAATAAGATCATTTTTAAATAATACTTGTGTATCTGATATATTAAATTTGCTGAAAATATATCACCTTCACTCTATGATCCAATTTAACCCCGTCCATATAAATATTTTTCCCTGCGCCTTTGTTCATCTTTACGTCTTTGCTGCCAGTCGCTTACAGAACAAGTTTGTGGACGGTAAGTATAAAGCAATGTCAAAAGCGCCTAACTCAAAAGACTGTCGCTGATGAAAATTTATACGAATCAATCATTTATACAAATCAAATTACGTAAAAATAAAAGAAGCAAGAGTTTTTATGATAATTTCTAATTTTTAGGCCACACTGACGTATAAATTTTTTCACAAAAAAAAACTTTCCTTTGCGAAGGCTCCAGTTTGTCGAAAATCAACACCTGGCTAATGCTTTGATCATTACCTGCACTAATCCATAATAATAATATTTTCTTCTTGACATTGGATTTGAGATAGCTTTACGCCGCTAAACATTCCTCACGGCCAGCTGCCTTTTTTTGAAGGACTTTCAGGAGATCGGCTACGAAATCAAGGTAATCCAGATTTTTTCAAAATTAACCGCTGATTATTAAAGTAGAATAAGTTCTGTAAATTCATTTTTATTATTTACCTACTTATTCCATAAAATATTATTCTGACCAACAAGTGGATATAACGCCTTAATGTATTAAGTCTCAAATTATGTTCCTTCAACGTGTAAAGTATAATTATTAAGAAAAATGATTTCTTAATACAAACAAAAATAACAAATCACTATACAACGGAATTCTTTCACTAGTAGAAATGCTAGAGATATACCTTTTCTCCCTCTTTCACCTCAATGGCATATTCAATCCTTTGAAGTAACTAAACCCATAGCCAGTGTTCTGTTGTTGGGTCACTTTGTGTTTGTTTATCATTTATTTGCAATTTGCTCCAGATAAACATTTTAATTAGAAGCTTTCATCGCAATTAATGTCTTGCAACAGCAACACCATTCGCTTTTAATTATGCGATTAACATACACGCACACACACATAAAAATATTAATGTTTTCAATAGCAATTGGTGTACTTACCATCTTTTTTGTAAAAAATAACTTCCAATTTCAATTCGGTCTTATTCATCAGACTTTTTTCAATTTGCTGTTTGTGCTCGTCTTTTGTTTCCGGACCGTACAGGAAATGGCACGAGCATCCTGTTGACACAATAAATGCAGCCGACGAGTGGTCGTAGGCGAAACGCGCCGCCAACCAACGAAATTGACACAAGCCAGCAACAATGACAACAACAACAACAACAAATATGGTAGTCGTCAATGTACAATGACGTTGGGCGCAGTTGGGCAGCCATTGTCCGGCGGAATGTTGCCATGCACGGTGATGAGCCGGTTGGCAGCCAGTTTTCATGTTTGGTTTTGTTGAATTTTATTACAATTGTTGTTGTTATTATTTCAGATGTTTTTTGTTATGTGTTTTTGTAACGTTTTTGTTCATTGTCGGCATTTTAATGGGTACAATTGTTTTCGGTGTTGTTGATTGGCAGCATTTTACACGAGTATTGTTGTTTTTATTATTGCATTAAGCCCGTGAAATTGCACGGATTTGCGCGAAAGCATGAAAAAGAGAAAAAAATGAAAACACAAGTATAAAAAATGTTGATTTAAAATATATTTGCGCTGCATAATATACTGATACTACTTTCACAAGATACGGTTGCCAAGCGCCAAAGTAAACATAAAAGCATTTCATTTTTTGAGCCATTGAAAACTGTTAAAAATTGAATATATACTTGTATATAATATTTAATTTATATATATATACAGTTTAAGTTTTAGTTCTCCATAACAATCAGCTTTCATAAGTTTTGTCTATGATTCTAATAGCTTCTTTAAGCACCTAATGAGCTGTAGCATTAATTCACACCAATATTAAGTAATGTAATTGAATAAAAATGATAGGCAAGCCTGTCCTTATATTATTACACTACTGTAGTCCGCTTATCCCTCTTTATTTCATCAAACATCTTATAACTTAATTCAATAAATATGCATTAATTGCTTCAAGTAGTACCTTCAAACGAGTATGATTAAATTTATAACATTGTGGTGATGAACCATTGGAGAACTACAACAAAAGATATACCCAACGAAATGAACTTATAAGCTATAGTACCCTTGACAGTTGCTTATTTTTTTCACAGAAATATTTTTATTGATTTTGATCGGTCAGTTTGTACGCCAGCTTTATGCTTATTTGGTTCGATCCGAACGTTTTGTTCAGAGAGCGATGCCTTGGATAATACTTGTTCAAAATTTTCAGATCGATATCTCAAAAACTGAGGTACTAGTTCGCATATGAATAGACGAACACCCAGCTATGATATGAATGAGCTAATTTCTCGTGAGGCCACGAGTTATCCTACTTGAGCAACTAAAGAGGCCAGTCCGTTGGGTTGCCCAGACCTCCTAGGTACGGAGCAATAAGATCGTCAAAAGCTAAGCTTAGTAAAAGCTGAAGATCGGAGAGAAAGTGCTGAGTTTTTTCAGCTCATCTTCGTCATAACAACTTTGAGAAGTTCCGTCCTCCAAAATATATATTCTCCCATGAGTCCCAATAGAGAGTGCCCAATTAAGACGACTATCATTTTGGCGATGCAAGTGCTAATTGCTGACTAACGCGTGCTGAGCTCGCGCGAAGCCCATAGATCCAGCGCTCGAACAATGGAAATGGGGTAAGAGTGTCTTTCACATAAACTTCTCGGCTTTACAACTTTCGACGATGCCGCTGGGGCTAGGTACCCAGACAAGTTTAATATGGAAGTAGGTTCATGTTACTACTAGTTATGCTTGTAAGCTTTTCAGGCTTGACTTACATTGTAGCGAGCTTCCTCACGGATGAATCATACTTGGTGGAGGAATCAAATTGGGTGTTTACTGTCAGTAGTTCTCAATCCACTTCAGTTTCAGACTCAGTATCTTGCAGATTTACTACTCCGGAGTGCAACCTACTTGACCTGACCATTAACACAAATAGCAGAGCGGCGATACTAGCCTTGAAGTCATTAATAGAGCGTTCAAGGCTGGTCAAAGAGTACCTAACCTCGCTTTCAATAGCATCGAGTATCTTAGTGATAAGATTGATACGCATGCCAGGCCACAGCGGAATACCAGAAAACTGTAAAGCTGATGAGCTAGCAAGAAAAGACACTCTAGAACCGCTATCGGTAGAATGGGAACGGGCGGAAGCATGGCCAGCGCTGAGCCACCATCGGTTCAAGTGCTGTCGCAAAAACCTTTTGGCTCAAAATCAATCGCAAGACATCTAATGATCTCTTTTCTTTCAATAAAGCTAGCCTCTTCATAGTTTTGGGATATTTTATAAAGTCGAATACAGGAGTTCTTCTTTTCTATGGCCTACTAATAAGATACATATACTTAGTAGTCCACGTGCAATCTTTGATCATGCAACTAACCTAACCTAACCTACATTCTAGGGTTTATTAGATGCATTCACTACATTTCCGATGAATATTATATAATCCAACAAAGTGAAAACTTTATATTTTTCTGAATACAACTCCACTTATCCAACTCCAGACTATTCTCCGTTCTTCTTAGCTCACTTCAAAAGTTCCAATTCATTAATTTCTATTTCATATTTAACAAACTCGAGAGAAAATAGCTGAAAGGTAAATTTGAAAAGAAATATGTGTGGGGATAAAAATCTGTAGAACTATGAAATGCATTGCAGCAGAATTTGCGTAGAAAGAGACTGAGAACTGAATAACTGAATCTTAGTCAGGGTATTTTACCGCTAGAATATATGGTATATCGGCCACTTGGCACCTAATACATTTTTGAGGAACTGAGCTCAGAAAAAGATGTCGATTCCCTTTTTGAATACCATGTTTAGTCACAATAGTCTAAAATAGACGTTGGTTAAAAAAATTAGCTAATTTTCCAAAATACTATATTCTACCCAACCTCAATAGTGGTCCACTGACAACTGTTGGCTGAAGTTTCTCTGCATGCAATTACGTCACACAGTTCTTGATTTTTATTAGAATTTTTGCCAAATCTTCTTTATTAGAATTTATACTTTTAAATTTTTTATATTTTTTTCCTTTTTTATGCATTTCCTCACTTTCCAACTTACCCTTCTGCATTATTTGCGCACGCGAATATCTTGTCAGCTCCACGAAGCCATCCGAACAATAAACAATTGGATTGCCATTTGCCTGCGCATTGCCAAGCACGAAATTTGAATCTGCAAAGCACAAAAAATAACAAAAGTGAAAAAGCAAGCAAATAAATGTTTGACGAGTAAAATGGTTTTGTTGACAAAATTCTAAAAAATATATATATGTCAATATGTAAGTAGTGAGTAAATGCGTTTCTGATAATAAAAAGCTTTTAGCTTGCATTGTTTGCCGTCCAGCTGTGCATTAAAGGATGTTATTGACTTTGGCACTTATCTGACAGAGTGACAAATTTTTATTATTGTTTTTAGTCTGTTTTCCTCATATCAAAGTGAGAGTGACAATCAATTTTTGACACTAAAGAGCTTGTTCATTGCACTTAACTTAATACCTAACATATTAAATGACACTATTTTGTTAAAGCAATTCTGAGAATTGTAACTCAATTAAATTTAAAGCAGAATTTCTGAGAAATTTATTTCTATTCACACTAATAAAATACTAAAAAAATAAAAGGGCCATAAATAATAAATTAAATGCAGAAAGCATATAGGTAACTATATGTGCATACACACACATATACATATGTACATACATAAAATAATGTTACTAATGCCCAATTCTTGGTATTTAATAAATTTAAGCTTCTCTTCTATTTACAGAAGCAAGTGCTTGCTGTAAATCAAAAATCTACAAGCAAGCAGCTGGTCAAAGCGAGCAGATAAGCCAAGCCAGTCCATGGCTCTCGAAGAAGCATAGAAAAGTGAGTAAACAAGCATTATTCATACACCCACGCACACATAGCCAAGTAATGGACTTCAAGCTAAACTCAAGTATCACTTAACAGTATTTAAGATGTGTGTATAAATATGTGTGAGGGTTTGTCAAGGGCACACTTGAATCTGAGCAAAGAAGCAGGCAAGATATTTGTGTAAAACTAATGCGGTAAAGGTACACATGTACTCATATCATTGTAATCTCATTCTAACTTAACTACACTTTACTACACTCCTTTTACACCGAAAGATATGTATTTTTGTACGAAAGTTCATTGAGAAACACAATTTCCATACCCTGAACTTACTAAGTTTGTCAGATATAGAGAAAATGTCGGAGACTCTATTAAGTACATATATATAAATGATCAGTGTGACGAGCTAAGCCGATTTAGCCAAGTGTGTCTATATATACGCAAACTAACCGCTCAACTTTTGAGATCTTGAACGGAAATTTTTCATATGTCCTTTGTGGGGGTATTCTCATGTAATCACATCGAAAAATCGATTTTTTTTTATATTTTGAAAGTAAAACCTATTGAAAATATGATGTGAAAAATTCAGACCGAAATTCACAGTATTTGATAAGTTTCACCTCATAGTCGCCAGACTTTTTTTTGGAGTTCGACATTTTTTTTTAATAAAATTGATTATATTTGATAGGGACGATAGCCGCAAAACTACTGAATAATAATCCATTCGACTTTTTTATTTCAGACAACACAGACAGCCGCCATCACCATGACCAGTGAACTACTTTTTTTTTGTTGGGGACTACTTTGATTTAAAAAAAGTATATTTATTACAAATGTAAAAACGAATTTTTTTTGTACATTTCAAAATACAAATAAAAATATTTTAACAAAATTATATGATTGAATTTTGTTCCCACATAAAAAAAATTTTCTTAAAAAGTGGTAAAATGTATGCGTTCTCATGAGAGTTCCTCAAGAAGATGCTTATATGTATGTCGAAACAGCCAAACTGAACGTTCGAGACCAAGTTGTTGTGTAAAAACTTTTTTATTTGACGAGTTATCTTGACGAAATTTGCCATGAAATATTTTTCAAGACAATACCTACCTGAAATACCAGCAGAAATTTTTCTGATTTAATCACTACCTATAAACTTATAATAGTCATACAAGCTGATCCAACAGAATCGAGTTCTTGAATGAAAGTTACTTTCTTTGCTAAATGTATTATAACCTATTTTATATTTTAGATTTTATTATTTTTAGATTTGTAGTAGTAGTAATAATTAGTGAGCCAGCACAGCTAATATTTGGATAAAACTGAAGCCCACTCACTAACTAGCAGACGTTATTAATCTCAATCGTTAAAGTATTACACTTCCAAATAGGCTTTTTCGAAAAATAGAAATCGGTTGCATGGGTCTAGTGTAGTAGGGTACGAAAGTCACAAGCTTTCTTATATCTTGAACATGGTGATAGAAATTTCTAGTTAGAAAAACTTTCAAAACATTCTTCAGCTAATCTGCTAAGCAAAAAGCTAAGACGATTCCTTATTTGAGATGATGAGCCTTGATTAGCGATATATTTACCTTATTAACTTCGGTTCTGGTTCATGCTGGAACTCTCTCAGTACTCTTATGACCACTCCTTTATAAGGTTTGTTAAATAGTTGTTGATAAATATGAGAATCGAGCTGATTTTATCGATTATCTATTATCACATGGGGACTCAGGGAAGTATTAAACCGATTCAATGGATTTGTGATACATAGAATTTCTATTATCTATTGAAAAGGATTATCACTGAATTATAATTATATTTCTCACACAGTGACCGATATTTTCAATCAAAAGTCAACTTTAGATACCCAGGGGCTTGAACAGTTTTGGTAGAATTTGGGCAGTTTTTGGTGATAATGTGGCATACTTTAAAGGAATTTCTATTGCTTAATTGTATCCTGTTATATCAATTGCTTACTGCTTTATGTACTGCAAAGTGAAGGAATCAAGTAGATTTTTAAAGTATATGGGAAAAAGGCGTGGTTGTAGTCCGATTTCACTCATTTTCAGACTGTGACTTAGGAATATGAGAAGTACTAAATAGTACTAAAGTTAGTCAAAATCGGTGCGTTACGAAATATCTCTCTCTGGCGTATTCAGTTATTGATTTAAGGCGCTTTTGGCAGTTTTTATTATAACCGTTATATGGGGAGTGAGTGGGTTTACCATCCGATTTCAACCATTTTCACACTATCGGTAGAACTTCTTATAATATTTGTGCCTGGCAAATTTGATTTTAGTATTTATGAGATATAAACATTAAACTTATTAGAGAAAGGAGCCACTCGCACTTTTCTAAAAATTGTTTTCCACAGGTGTCTCTTGCTAGTTTTATATCTTAATTTAGTGCTTAGTTATGACACTTTATAGGTTTTCCGAATAATGGCGTTTTGTGGATGTGGCAGTGGTCCGATTATGTCCATCTACGAACTCGATTTTTTTTTTTTTTGTACTAACGAACCTACATACCAAGTTTCATCAAGATATATCAATTTTTACTCAAGTTACAGCGATTCGTTTTAGGTGTTACATACAACCTTTAGCTACAACCAAAGCTATTATACTCTGTAGCAACTGGTTGCAAGAGTATAAAAATAAATAATAAATAGGTATGTAATATACATATCTTTTTTAATATACATAAATGTACACTGTCTTGTCCACGTTTATGTCTACATTTCTACTAACTCATTTCCTCTTCTCCGCCCCGCTATTTTCGGTATGATACTTGGTTTCGGTTAGATAACTTTTACTTTGTTTGCTGCCTATCAACAACCATGTGAGATGGGCATAAGCCTTTTTACGGTTAATCTTACACAATCTCTGATTTCACTTCATTCCACTCCCACATAACCAACCAAAGCTAAATAGAATGAAATGGCTCAAAATTCATGCCAAGCGCATTTCAACTATAACAAAGAGACATGAGAGCGCATAGATAGATTTACATATATGTATGTGAGAAGGCTTTCAGTAAATTTTCAAAGGTATAAGAGGCTTTAAATTTCTTTGAGAAATTTTCAGATAACTATTTATTCAAACCAGGTAGCATATAAAGTATATATATTTCACCCAAAGTGATTTTTATACACTATGTGGTATTCTAATTCAAAAAAATGTAGAGATATTTAAAGAAACTGTTTATCTAGCGGTTCATACTATAATTTCTAGGTTAGGTTGGAGCATGTTATTTATTGGAGAGTATGATGGCTAGTAGACAAATACAGCTGAGACAAAGCCAACACTTGAGAATGTGTCAACATTTGCTTAGTCTATGATTTTCATACTAACTGAATTTAAGATGATCAGAATTTATCTGTCAATGAGCCAAATAATCGTATTCCGAGCAGCTGTGGTTGAATAGTTTCTGTTTATCTTGGGTTGCGTTGAAACGTTTCACAAACAAGTGATTCAAATGATAGCTCAGAACCAACCCAAAGCCATCGGGATGTCTAATAACATGCTGACTGGCAATTTAGCTATCGGGTGTGTTTTCACTTCCATAAAATCAAATAAGTCGAGTTTTGAAGCACAATAAAGGCATTTGGGTATGCTTAGGGGTGTGTGAAAGGATTCAGGTAACCTTAAGCTGGACTCAAAGCCTTTATTACGGCTTCGGATATTATTTTAACCAAACGATCTGTAATTTACAGCGATATTTAAAATATATTCGCTAGAAAGAGAGCAAAACTTACTAATCTGTATTTTGAATTTGTGTATATATAATTCTCCGCCTTCAGACACTAGCCTATATGTTTTTATTTTTACAATTTGTTTTGCAAGCCAAGTTACAAATGCCAATTAAAAGTTCATCAAATCGCCAGACAAACAAAAAGTTTGCAGATAAATGCTACATGCGCTTAACTCTTTTCGGAGAGACTAAAAAGATATATTACATAATACATGTGTATATATGTGTGTGCATGCGCCTGCAATTTTCGTGTCAGGGGAACAACATATTCGGCCGAAAATTAATGCATACACACAAGCAAAATATATTGCTCTTCGTTTAATTTTCTAAAATATACTTGTGTGAGTATGTGTGTGATTCTATATATGTAAGTAACGGTAGACTATCCGCAAAGCCAAAAACCAATATCGGAAACTTTTAGAAGTAAGCACACAAAAGCCTCAGGTCAGCTTAAATGAAACCATATTTTTTTACACAAACACACGCAGAGAAACAAGCACATGTGCCTACATATACATGCATATATGTATCACTAAAAGTTATTTAAACCGACACAACAACAACGTGGGCCGCCAATGCACTAAAGTCGCAAAGAGCTTTGCTTTTGGGAAGGTCAGTGTTGACCGAAAGTTATAAGTAAATATTTGCGAAACTTAATTAACAGTTCTAAACCGTACGATGGGCGACAACAAAAACACAACAACACCGGTGGCAGGCGAATAAATAGACATTGCGTGATCAGAGCATTAAAGCAGGGCGGCTATCTTTAAATACAACTGTGAATATATGGATAAATATATACATATTTATATTTATTTATGTGGGCTGTCGAGTTCAATTCAGCAAATAAATTGCAACGCCACAGATATGGGTGACAAAGACACAAACCGAGCGGGGCGTGAAACTGCAGCAGAGGGCGTTACTAATTAAACGCAATTTTCACATTCAACAAAAGACCACAATTACGTTGAAAATTGATCATGTGATGATTGATAAATGCTTTGATTGGGTGACAAAACGCACACACATATATATACATATGCATGTGTGCACATTTGTGCATGCAGAACTGAGATATATAGGGACCGTCGCTTTAACGGGCAGCATAGAATTCGCCTGGCGCAAAAAAGTGTTGCATATGCACAGGCGCATGCTAACCCAGCAAACGCATTTTATTTAAACTCTTTTAGAATAATGAAAAAAATATTATTCAGACAATAAAAACTGCTGTTTTTATATCAGCTGGTTCTGAGGGGCATATCTGGTGTGGTGTGAAATAAAAAACAAAAAAAAATTCATTTTTTTTTTAATATTCTGTTATGTTACACCATATAAAATAGCATACGGAAGTTAAAAAAAAATATATATATACAGTCTCATATAAGTAGTGTTCTACAGAATTCAAAAGTGTAGTATGGTGTAATGATTCAGCCAGCTGCATCAGTTTATCCTTTAAAATATTTTTCTCGAAACAGCATTTTTTAAATTTGCTTGTGAGATTACTCGGAGACAAATGAAACGATGAAAACCAAATTTTGCATAATATCTTACTAATTCTTTTATTATCAAAAATCAATCATCAGGCCAAAAAGAACCAAAATTTAATATTTTTGTTTTTTTTTCAAATGCCGCCATTTTGTCAACTTTTGAGTTTTTTCTCGGTCGCAGGCCATTGTAAGCGCTGCATCTTTTAGCCGGGAATTTTCAGTTTCATCCTACAGAGAAGGTTAGAATCACTGCAGCAGTGTAGTACCTTTTTTAGCGCCGTCGGAGGTCTCCAAAAATATTTAATTTTTTTCTACAAAATGTTTTCTGATATAAAGCATGCATAAATATACCCTTTAAATACTGAAGCAATTGATATTTCTTTTTTTTTCATTTCCCAAAACGGCATTCTATTATTCATTTCTATACTGTCACACTAGCTGTATACCTTTGAATAAGGTCCCGCAGACCTTTCGAGGGCTGTCATGATTAAGTACATGTACCATCAGAGGCATTAAATATGTAATTTAGAGAACCCCTAACAATGTATCCACTGCCACAAATGTGCTCAGTATATAATTTTTTAATGCTGATAAATACAATTTCTCAACTCCGAGAATAAGGTTTGGCCAGTTTGACTTATTTTGTGGCGAAGTTTTTGGTTGCATTCGAGAGTAATTGATCACACAGAAATAAAAAAATCTTTATTTATACTTAAAAATAATGTATTTAAGAAAATTTATACTCAGGTTCACTTAGTCGATGTTTTAATATTTTTAATACACTCTAAAAGTATACTGCAGTCTTTTTGTTCAGTATCATTTGCCATTACAAGTTATCTAAGGAATAACGTTTTTAATGAAATATAATATTCAGTTCCCTATTGACGAGAATACATATTTGTACTGGAGAATTGCTCAGAATTCAATAATCCGAATTTTCTTGGGTTTAGTGAAATTTTAAATTGTCTACTTGTCTTTAAGAAAGTTATGAGGCCCGCGTCTTCCATAGTTAAATTGGTCTTCATCTTAAAAATATACTGTAATTCTTATGGTCATATTCAAATGACTTTAAAATTATCCAAAGATAGATTCTACTTATGTTCGCTTCCTAGAAGGCAAATTATGTTTTTAAAGCAACCTTAAAAGTATACTACAATTAATGTCCTCACTATCGTATAATTCTATAGGTTGTCCGAAATGAATTCCTCGATTTTTACTACATATGGCTGAGTATATTGAACAAAAAATGGTGGCGATAATCCACCAGCTCATACTGTATTGGTTATTCGTGATCATTTCGCCATATTTTCAACAAATATCGTGCCGCAACCACCGCGTTCGCTTGATTTAGCTTCGTTTAACTTCTGGTTATTCAGCAAAGTAACATGACTACTCCGAGAATACCATTTTTAATCAATTGAGGATATAAAAGCTAAATCGAAGAAGGCTCTGATGGCCATCACGACGGAGGATTTTTCCAAGTGCTATGATGATTGGAAAATTCGTTGGCATAATTATATTGCAGCGGGAGAGAATTACTTTGAAGGAGATGAAATTGACAAAATTCACCTTTTAATTTGATCACTGCATATACTCCGCATAAGCTTAGGTTAGGTGACTGCTCTTGACGCAAAATATCCACTCAGAATTATTTGATCATAAAAATCAGCTTAATAGTTTAGCTCATTCATATAACTTTCGTTATGTTTTTAGTTTAGACAACTAACGTTCAGGTCGAGAGAGGAGGTAGATATTTAAGAAAAGCTCAAATTCAGTGCTTACTACGATTGAAAGCGCTGCAAACAAAACCTTTTAAATTTGATGTCCAGGTTCCAGGTAGCCTGCATTCTGACTGCCAAATTGGACTCTTCGACAGTATTACAAAAAAAATACTTTTATTTAACATTTTTATAATAGAAAGAACAACAGAAAAAACAAAGGATATAACTCCAATAATAAAAAATATATACTTTTATAAACAACGCCCCTGGCAGTCTCCAAAGCCACCAACCAAAATTCTACCAATTTTTGCTTGCTAGGTGCACTCACACACATATACTATATAGTACACATAGTGACCGCAATTGAAAGCACCAGAGTAGATAGATGCGCGTGTGTGCGTTTGTCGTTGTTATGGGAAAAATGAACCTGCACACATACACTTCCGGCAACATGTCGCATCTGCTACTGATTGCGGCGAACTAAGTTGCCGCAATTGTGGCTTTTATAGCCACCAGGCAACCGACCAATAAACAACACCAACACCATACACACAAACTCGCATATAACCAGGTATATAGATCGGACGTATATTCATTGCGTTTATGGTGCTGAGCCAAGAGCAGCTTCGGGGTATTTAATTTCGTCATGAAACTGCTGAAACTGTGCAATATTTTCAGAGCACACTTTTGGCCGCAATAGAGCGCGATTTCGACATTCAGCTGTCATCTGTGCACTTATCGATGCTCCACCGGGCTTACCACAGCACAGCGCCCAATAACCTAAAAATGCAAATGCAGCAATGATTTACAGCGAAGCGAATGCATTCCCTGCATGAATGCTGATTTGGTCATTTTTGGACTGAATCCAATTTTTGTGTGTTGGTCATGTTTTGGAAATTTATGCATTGGGACGAGTTGTAATTATAGCAGACAGACAATGTGCTGAAAATGCAAATGGTTTGAGAATGACAAGAGTGCTTAATGGTTGTGCAGACTCTACAGGTCAACAGTTCCCATTTCAATTTGAATCGACCTAGCGGACGAACGGTTTGGTTGTTTTCACTCGGGCGTTCAAGGCAAACCTAGATATTATTTTGGTTTTTCTTGCAAATTTGCTGACTAAAGGCAGTGTAGTCTGGTGTTTGGGTACAGGCAAACAGCGCACCTGCAAAAGGATTGAAGCAAGGAGTGCTAAGACCGAAATTGAGACGTTTCCATTGTAATGCAAACAATATGGAGGTTCTTAACAAGAAGACCATTCGAAAATTTACTCACAAATTGATTGGAATTTTTGTAACGAAAGGTCAGGTTAATAATTCCAAATTGAAGAAAAGTAATAATAGAAATTGGAATTAAAACGCCCACATGCAGCCTTGGGTATTGAGATTAGACAAAGACAACCAAAATAGCCAACAAAACTCGGATCCTGCAAACTAACACGAATTCAATTAGCAAAAAATGTCTAAACAGAAATAACTAAAAGCAAAATAATTTACAAAAGTTTTGCAAGCTTGCTGTAACAGTCAAAGGAAAAAACTAACTAAACTCGCTGCATTTCGCGGACCCACTAATTAATGATATAAAAGTACGCTCTGCGGCCGCAACAAAGCGAAACTCGAAATCCGGTCACTGCCACAAACAATTGCGCTTTGGCGTGCGGCAACAAATACAAATTGTTAGTGGCATAAACGCCTAACTGTAAATGAATTAGTTCCACAGCTGATTGCGCGAGCAGCAGGATTGTTGAAACGAATTTTCGCAATTGCTTTGAAACGCAACGAAATCCGTGGAACCCCACAGTGGACGCCATCGAAGCGAAATCACAGGCAGATCACGCCATAGCGCAATCCCGTAGGGGGGTGGAGGGCGGTACAGGTAAGTAAGTGCAATAACGGTATTGAATTATTGCGAAAACAAAACTTTTTGCGCAATCAATGAAATTTTTGTGAGCAACAGCACAGTCTCTAGCTGTATCATTCGTGGTAAGTTCATTAATCAGGCAATGGTGACGCTTTGGTTTTAGTATTATTCGGAAAGCTTTGCAGGCAAAACAATTACATGCTACCATTTCGATTTCATTAATGGCATCGCGGTTAGAGTTGACTATAGCTCGTGCATGGTTGCCACAATGATATGCGCTTAACAATGCACTTGCAACATTAACAATTGTTGCATGGCAGCGCTGGAAAAACTGCGCAGAAAGCTTGGTAACCGTGATTCGTTATTGGGTATATGCATTTCCAATCATAATTGGCAATTTTGTTACTTAACGATGACTGATTGAAAAATATCCCTGAACAGGTTTTTGGTTCACTCCACTGAAATGTAATTGAAAGCTTAAAGAAAGCTCAAAAAAAGTTCAAGTGAGGAATATTCTACATTAGATTTAGTACGCCAGGCTCTTGTATTCTACAAAAATAGGAGTTCAATCTTTTAAAGAATCCAGAACGAAGTTGCTCAAGAGGCCTTCTAGATTCGGGAGGCAACACGAGCTCTTCTCCTGTCACTTGTGGTGGCTCGAAACCTGAAAAACAGCAATTGAAAATGTATATAGCTTAGTGAATGTCTGAAGTCCATTGCGTCCATAGTCTGGCCAGTAAAGTATGTAATATCATCGATGTAATCAGGGAATGATTTAGTGATGCACCTAGAAGGCTGCTTCCTACCAAGTAGATGAATGCAAAGGTGGTTTCTATGTGCATAAAAATAAAAAAAAATAAAAAAATAAAAACTGTTACTAAACGTGTAAGCCAGTCTTCATAAACAGTCCATTTTCTACAAAAAAAAAAAAGATTTTACATTAGGGGCAATATAACTTACAGACAACTATGGCTACACTACCCAAAAGTTATATAAAATGAAAAATGGACGGGAGTATAGAGTCGAATAACGTCTTCCTAGAACATGTTCTAGGATACCAGATATCAGAATATAGATGTTGTTTAAAACTAAATAGAGGCTGTGAATAAAATATCATAATATTTCATGTAAAACCTTGAAATATTGCCTTAGAAATGCGTTGTACTAATGTGCCCACAAAATAAGGTGACATTGTATTTATTTTGAAAATTCTTTATTTATTCTTCCAAATCAATTTCATCCCCTTCAAAGTAATCCCCTCCCGATGCCATGCACTTATGTCAACGGATTTTCCAATCTTCGAAACACTGGTTGTAGTCACTTTCCAGGATGGCCTTCAGTTTCGTCTTCGCTGCGGCTTGAATCTCCTCTATCGTATAAAAACGGTGTCCCCGGAGCGGTCTCTTGAGCTTGGTGAACAGCCAGAAGTCGCACGGCGCCAGATCAGGTGAATACGGTGGTTGCGGAACGATATGGGTTGAGTTTTTGGCAAAATGATCACGAATTACGAGGGCAGTATGGGATGGTGCATTATCGTGGTGTAAAAACCAAGAATTGTCTTTCCACAATTCCGGCCTTTTTAGGCGGATAGCGTTACGCAAACGACGCATAAAGTTCGAATAATATTCCTTGTTGACTGTTTGACCGGTTGGAAGGAATTCATAATGCACAACACCACGATAATCGAAGAAAACAGTCAACATTACCTTGATTTTTGAGCGACTTTGGCACGATTTTTTTGGTCTCGGCTCTCTTTGGCACGATATTCGCTCGATTGATCGGTTGTTTCGGGGTCGTAAGCATAGATCCAGTTCTCATCGCCAGTTATAATGCATTTCATGACACCCTGGTAGTCGGAAAGCATGGTTTCTCTCACTTAAACGCGACGCCTTTTTCCAAAAAATTCAATGTTTTCGGTACCAGTCGAGATTTTACGCGCTTGAGGCCCAAAACTTCCTTCAAAATGGTATTGGCTGAGCCTTTCGATATGCCAACTTCATCAGCAAGGTCTCTAATTGTTAATCGACGGTTTTCAACACCAAATCTTTGATTTGTTGAACGTGAGCTTCGTCGGTTGAGGTTGAAGGTCGCCCTGGATGCTCTTCGTCTTCGACACGTTCACGGCCGGCTTGGAACTCACTATACCACTTGTAAACATTTCTTTTAGACATAGCCTCATCACCAAAGGCTTTCTGCACCAACCTCAACGTATCCGCAGCAGAAAATTGATTCCGTAAACAAAATTTAATGCAAATTCTTTGCTCAACAAATTTCGACATCGCAAAAAACGAAAACCTCACTTTTAGCAGCTCACAAAACGACACGTATCTCAAACACTAATAAATATTTTGACATGAAATTTGACATATATGTGACTGACAGTACTACCAACCTAAAAAAAATAATTCTCCAAATCGTTCGAGGCGTGCAGTTTAAATTCAAATGTCACCTTATTTTACTACACAGTAGTAAATCACAAATCTTAGTAATTTTGAGACACTTTTCAGCTGATCAATCTTTTATCTCCCTCTAACTTACGGTTCTGTCCTTGAATCATCTGTTTCAGCCAATCAAGTCAAATAGCCGTAATTTGTATCAGCCGTCTCAACAAATTTTCAAAAAACTCAAATCTTTACCGATTTTAGAAGGGACTAGTACTTTCTTTAAAGAACTGCTCGAAGTTATGAAAACATTGCTGAGGGCCACGTGAGTGTTGATGAAGACCGTAATTTGTCGACTCCAAGACGTCCTCAAGAATTGGGATTGTCTCAAATCACAACCAAGCGGATCTTGAGAAAAGACTCGGGCTTGTATAAAATTATTTGCACTCAAGAACTGAGGCCTCAAAGAATTTGTGATTTAGCACCAACAGACTACTTCTTTTGAGGTTATTGGTATTTACCAAAAAAATCAAATTGAATGTCTTCAATTAACTCAAAAGGTTGCCACGGAGCGGTCGCTTAAGTAATACAGTGGTTCCGGCAAGATATTGATTGAAGATTTGGCGAAAATTCACGAAGAATCAATTCAGTAGGCGACGCTGCATTATCGTGGTGCAAAAATCAAGAATTTTCGGCCACGAATAGCTTCGCGAAACCGACGCATAGCACTCTCACAGCATACCTTGTGGACAGTTTGGCTTGTCGAGAGGAATTCGGAGTGCACTACATCACGATAACCGAAGACTGATCGTCTGTTTCCAGGTCGTAAGCATAGATCTAAAACTCTTCGCTAGTAATAATAAGTTTCATGACATTCTGGTAGTCGAAAAGCATTGTTTTACAGTCGGTAACGCGACGCTGTTTTTTGAAACAATTTAGTGGTTTTTGGAACCAATCGTGCTTTCTCTTTTCTTAGGCCGAAATGGTCTTTCAAAATGGTTTCCACTGATACTTCCGGTACTGCAAAAATGCCAGTACTATATCTGACTGTTAATCTTTGATACTCAAGCTCTCTGTTTTTGTTTTATTGATGAGTTTGTCATTAGTTCATCCTAATGGCCGTCCTGGACATCAATCGTCGTCAACGCGTTCTAGACACGCTTTGAATAATTTGTACCTCTTTCTTTCACACTTTTGTAAAAATCCCGATGCACCTAATGTACTTCAGACTAATGATTATTTTTATGTGACATTTGGCACAAATGTTACTAACAGCAAACAACTTAGAAAATAGGATACGTAGAATGGGGTTTCGCAATTTTCAAACTTTAAATTAAAAAGTCTTACTACTTTTTGCCCACAGTAGTATACGAACTAGTCCCTCAGTTTTTTCAGATATTGATTTGAAATTTTGCCCTCCTCTTTTTCTGACCAAAAAGTTGCTTCCGATATGGGATCAATATAGCTTATGGCTGCCACACAAACTGAACGAGCGGAAAAAAGTGCTTGTGTGGAAGAGTTTTTCATTTAACCAGATATCTTCAATAAATTAGGTATAGGTTATTTTCCAAGACAACGGTGTGATATTCAAAGAACCTCTTCACGATAGCATTTAGCTCTTATACAATTGTAGCATCGCTGCAGTACTCATTACATGAGTTTGCGTGTTTCCTTCCCACATTTGACCAATAAAGCTGAAATAACCACACTCCACTAACACAAATAGCGTTAGTAATGACGCGCAAGATAACACAAATAAAGTGACTGCGCAACTAAGTCATTTACAGTTAAAATGTAAGAGTAAACATGTCAGCATTTACTCAACTCAACCCACGACAATGTGGAGCGAATTTCAAGCAAATTATCTTATATAACGGTAACATACCCGCTAGTGCAGGAAGATATGTAGGTTATATTCGCAGACTGCAAAATGATGTTAAATATTTCTAAATGAATTTACATAACATAACTGTACATGCATATAGAAATTAGCCAAATGAAGTCTTAATTAATACTCGAAGAATTAATTGCTGATTAAAGCTGCCACACATACGTTGCAAATGGCACATAGTGCGCTTCTTGAAAGCTTTTAAAACACTTCGCTAATGTCATTTGGAATATTGCTGCTTAATTGCAGTTATGTGTGACGGCTTTATGCAACACGAGGCGCCGACAACCACTTCTATACAATTAATTTAATTAATTTTCCTTTGGCATTACGCAATGCTCATATACGACTACATGTGAGTGTGTGTGTTTGCACGCGTATCATTCATATTTCACGCTATGAGCGCATTACTTATACAAGCACCTAAGTATTTGCTTAAGCGCTTACATGGTTCAGCTCGCAACTGCAACAACAAAAACAACAGCAACAGCCAACGCTCTTAAGTCATAAACACTTTAACAGCACTTAACAAGCAGCGAGTGGATTAGCAAGAGCTTTTGGCCAACTGATGCATGTGCATGTGTGTGTGTGAGTACATCAAAAGTACTCAAAGTGCACGAGTATGTGCGTTTGTCTGTATGCAAGTAGTAAATTCAAAGTACTTAACGGTACATATGCACTGCGGTAAGATTTATTGCGCTCATAAAGTGTTGTGGGTGTAAGTGTGTTAAGGGGTGGGCGTGGCACGCATTGATGACAATTGACATATGCGAATTGCAAACTACACGCACACGCAGTTGTTTCGTAACGGTAATGTAATTACGTAACTGCATGCGTCTGTGTTTCATTTCGTCAACTACGAACGGCATCAGCTATGCTGTGGCTTTCGTGGTGAGCATTGCGATTGCGTAACCAAAGAGGATTTCATTATCAGCGTCATGGACATAGAAATCATCTCCATTGTCATGTATATTGATAGTTTTTAATTCATGCAACACTCTTGCGCAGGACAATTTAAATTAAACTTAGAATGTGCTGAACTCAAAGAGAAATTAATGACGTTTACTTCGACTACATTGAATATAATAATACCCTTTACAGTGCATTTCTTACAGCATAAAATGTGTCTTAATTGGGACCGGCCAGTTTATTTGGCAGCTAAATGTTATAAGGGCCCGATATACGCGATTTCGACAAAAATTGCAACCTCTTGTTGAGGAAAGTGTGATTGCAAAGTGGGATATTCTGACAACTGAAAGACAAATTCGACTACTCGCAGACGGACAAGGCTAAATGGACTCACACCACGCCGATTTTGACTTAGTTAATATTTGTTTCCAAACTTATTGCTATCTTGATCAATTCCGATACAGATTCTCCATAATATTTTGAAGATATTTCTTGGTTTCACTGCCCTGTAAGAAATTAGGTTACGTATTTCATCTGAAATCTAAAAACCAAAATAAATGCGATCATCCTAAGCCTAATATCTAACTAAATACCCTATTTGAAGGAATCTTTTGCTGTAGTCTTGCCAAGTTCTTCAGGCTTAAATAAATGTTGGGAGATAATCTGGACGAATTAGTCTTGAACATTTAAATGGGTGTGGTGGTGAAAGAAGGCAAGACGAAGTATCTTCTGTCATCACACAAAAAGTCGTCGCACTCGCGACTAGGCTCCCGCATCAATGTTGACAGACATAACTTCGAAGTCGTAGATAATTTCGACTATCTTGAATCCAGCATTAACCTCAAAAACAAAGTCAGCCTCGAAATCCAAAGTAGAATTTCACTTGCTAACAAGCGCTACTTCGGATACTTAGTAGGCAATTGAGAAGTAAAGTTCTCCTTCGCCGAACAGAGGACAAACTGTACAAGTTGTCATCAACCCCGTTCAGCTACAGAGGCACGGAAGATTACAACAACTGATGAGTCGGCGTAACGAATTTTCGAGAGAAAGGTTGTTTGGATGATTTATGGTCCTTTGCGCATTGGCAACGGCGAATACCGCGGTCAATAGTCGACGATATTGACCATTGATTAAGAGACAATGGCTACGCTGGCTGGTTATGTCGTCTGAATGGATGAAAACACTCCAGCTCCGAAAATATTTGACGCAATCATGGAAAATGAAGGAAGAGAAAAACATTTACTCCGTTGGAAAGACTATGTGTAGAAGGACCTGGCCGTCGAAGAAGAATCTTATATAATGATGATAGATTAAGTTAGGTTGTAGATATTGATTTTAAATCAAGCGACCTCAGCCTTATAAAATAACAGTACAAAGGTTATGTCAACCTTAGTATTAAGTATTAAATTGAGAACTAGAACTTGGATTTTCTTGAGCTCTAATTTCATACCAAATTTCACATTTCACTCATTGTTATTTGGAACACAGCTATTGAAATGAAATTTATTTACTTCACTTACGTGTGCCATCGAAACGTGTTGCGATCGTATCCAAGAAGGTATTTTGGGGCGCAAGCAGCCCCTTTCGGGCTGGCATTGGATTGTAGGGTCTTTTATATAATTTCTTCTCACGATGAAAATCTGAAAGAAAGAAAATAGTTAAGAATTATTAGTACTTAGCTATATATGTATACATATAAATACGAAATAATTCGCCAAAAAATATACTAAACAATTCAAGAAGTTTATAACAATTTCTATTAGCTATATGCTTTATGGAAGTGAAACAAAAACCAGCAAAGAAAACCAATTACACCAACCAACATTTGACTTCAAAATTTGTTAAATTTAGCACCACTTTCAGTAAAAATTTAAATTACTCTAAGCACTGGTATTCAAATCGACCACAAATCAACACTTTGAAAGTAAATGCAGCTGCAGATTTGAATAAATTTATTTTGGCGCGCTTAATCCGATTAACATGCCACAGCTGCAGCACCAGCGACGCCAGCTAAATGCGCTCGAACGTGCACTCTTCACATATGCTTAGTGGGTTCAATAAAATTTGCTCTATTATATTCATTGCAGTATCTGCTTTATTGCTTATTTATTATTGATTTAATGCGACCACAAATTCGAACAAGCGGAGCATTCGCGCGTACAGCTTTAGCCATATATATGAGCTTATTAAAATTATTCAATAAATAAAATTGATTTAATTGAGTTATAGCGTTCGCAGAATATAATTTTACGGCTATAAACTGTATGAACTTATGTGCAGATGTATGTATGTATGTTTATATCTAAACATGAATTTTAACTAAATTTCGTTTGTTAAAATATGGAAATTTTACTGTAAACGTGACAATACGTTGCTTTGAACTGATAACGGATAATACTCATAATTGCATTATTAATATAAATATTTGCTGAGTAATAATAATTAATAAGTAGTGACCTAATTTGGACATATTCAATGTGCATACTTAATGTATAAGCCAATTAAACTTGTGTATTTAATTTAATATTACTGATTAGTTCAATCACGACTTTCTAATTAAATATTTGAATATATTTTAATAGCCTTTATTACTTAAATATGACTTAATTTATTATCATATTGCTGCAACTAATGCTTCCTCAGTTAGATTTATTATCTGATCGAAATTGAGTCGGACTAACATAAGTAAAATTTTCATGTATTTATTTTAATACACATTTTTGCTATCGCCTTCAAGACAGGCTCCACATTTCTATAAATTTGCTACTCTATAAGCGTCGACTGTGGTGAGCGTCAGTATCTTCTGCGAATTTTGGTTTTTCGGCACATTTTTGGAACGAAATTCGGTAGATTGTTGGACAGTTTAGTGTAATTTTATAGAACAGCTGGCAACGGTTCTCAAAAATATCTCCAAAATTAATATTTCTTAAATTTGTTGCCATCAAGTTGCTAGCTTTCATCTACTTCATTAAGCAATGAAAATTTGTAACAGGTGGCAACGCTGCTCAAAAATATCTCCAACATTAATATTTCTTAAATCTGTTTTATTTGATGGCCATGTTGCAATATTTCATCTACTTTATCAATTAAATTCATTGAAAATTTTTAATGGGTGGCAACTCTTCTAAAAATTACTTTCAATCGTACACTTTTGTCACGTTAGGTATTTAGTTTGGCAGCCATTTTGTATAACTGATATAATTTAATTTTAATAAATTAAATAAAATTATAAGGATGGCAAGCCTTTTAAAAATAGGTTCAACTTGAATATTTTTTTTTTTTTTTTGTTTTGTGCATACGTTGTAATATTTCATTTGTTTAAGCAATTTAGTTCAAATAAAAAAAGCTCAACAGGTGGCAACACTTTCTAAAATTATCTACAACTTTTTTCAAAACATATCTAGTTTTGTATACATATACCATTATAATAATTCAATATTATTATATAATACATAAAATTATAAAATGTGGCAACTCTCCTCAAAAAATATTTTCCATCTTGTTAGAATCAGTAGGAAACCAGTAATTTATACGTCCTCTTTAAAATATATATAAATGATTTGGAAATAATTCCCAAACATATGGCAACTTTTTATTTACATAAATAATAGTTTCTAGATCGGTTCGGCCCTCTACCAATGTGATAGCTAAACTCAGTTCTTTTAATAAATCGATTTTCAATCATATTAGTTAAGATGTCTTTAAAAGTAAGAACCCACTTGCGGAGTATGGATCTCAGGCGCATTATACCTAGCTGGTATATCTTCTTTGTAATAGCATTTAACTACGTAACACATCTGAAAGAAGATAATAATCGTTTGAAACGGACCTGACATGGACAAAGCATTAGATTGTCATGTGTTAAATTTCGAACGAAGCTAAATTTTAGTAGATAATGCCAAAAGCAAGTAAAGGAGAAAAAGAAAGAAAGCAAAAACAGTACCGTTGAAAAGCAATAAAACTATTAATTATCAAAAATATCCCTACCGCAAGTACTTGCCTGAAGCAACTCACTACCCCGACTACAAATTTCAACAAATTTTGGTGCATATGACTTTCATAATATTCTTAGTGTATATTTCGAGAACAGATGAAAATTAACAATAATTACGGCTAGTAAGCGATACAGAGAATAATTTAAATATAATCGGTCAAAATGTCTATATATCACAATAGGTGGAGTTTCAGGGCCATCAGAAGGCATTTTCACACAACATGTGTTTGCTTAACTGCAAAAATTAATAATCAAGCACTGTACAATTACCTAATATTTCACAAAGCTACTTGTGCCCCCAAACCTCAAGCTCATAAACTACAAAACCTAAACTTTAGACTATAAATCTACAAATACCATGACATAACAGCTTCCCCTCAACCTCAACACAATAATTGTCCTTGAAATATTTGAAATGAACATTATAATAACAAATATTTCATGAGAAGAAGAACATTTTTCAGCAATAAATGCAATGCAGCAGCAGCAGGTCTCTGCTACAACAACAAAGCATGACAATGCGCATTTTTCTTTGCATACTTGCGAGAAGCCCTGAAGCTATCTTCGCACGCTTTCTTTTCACATTTCTATTTTACGTTTGCCTTTTTTTCTATTTAGGTATTCCTTTAATATGCACAATCTGAAATGCCTTAAAGAGAGGAATGTCTGAGATGAATAAATCACAGCGCAGACAATAACCTCAAGGATAATGCAAAGCAAGATGAGGAAGCAGGATGAGCATGCCACGAAAGCCAAGCAGCAATGATGAGCAGAAACAACTTGTGAGACCCTTTTTGTGGGTTTGTATATGTGTGTATGCTAGGATTTGTAGCTGTGCAGTTAAGGCAGTTGTGGTTGCATGCAACATGGCAACGCCAAGTAATTGCATAGCTAGTTAAGGAAGACCGTCTTTGCTCCGCTGTCTGTTGTCTTCTGTCTTAGCATGCATTTCCACACCTGCAACGATGAAGAGTGAGCTGACTTGCTTTTTATGTGTAGCTTGCAACCACACTGCCACAAGCTTTATGCTTACCATCTCTGCAGCGTCGTAGTGGTGGCTGCCGTGGCTTCTCCGGTGGCATCATTAATATTAACATGCTCAACGAAACACTAACATTTCACGCACACACACAAGCCCGCTCACCGAAGCTCTGAAAGCGTGCGAAATTTTACACTTTTTACAAAATTTACAACAAAACACGCGCTTGGTGGCAACAATGCGTAGAAATTGAATGACGAAGCGCACACAGGGGACGCAGAGCTTGCAACTTTCACAACGAGTTATCAACAATATGCAGTTAAAATTATTTTCACTTTCACTTTTTTCGAAAATATGCAAATTAAAATCGCGCAAATTTCGTCACTGCGCAACATTCATTGGACTATGCAACAATTTTGACAACTTCGTCGCGGTAAAAACGATGGAATTCACGCGTACACGCAAGGACCTTGCCGAATTCTCTAGTTTGTTAGCAAAATCCTTGTTTGGTCATTATGAAAAAAAACATAAAATCGAAGAAGCGCAACGCGTCGGTGGCACGCGAGTTGGAGGCGGCAGATAGGCAGCAACTGGCGCTTGCCATTGAATATCGGCAAATCGGCGTCGTGTGTGGAAAACGCGAAATGCGCAACAGCTGCCAGCTGCACCGACAACGACAGCGCCGCGGCGCAGCGCAAGTAAACAGGAAAGCGGATGCAAATGCGCACCTGCCCACAGCTATGAAAGCTCCCCGAAGTATGGCTGTGAGTACACAAACAGATAAGTATTTATTAAATAATATATGCCTGTGAGTGTGCATGTGTATCAGGATATCGCATATAAATACATAAATATTCCGCTAGTGTTCACATGTACACACATAATCATCCATATTGTTTATAAGTTAAGTGCTAGTGCACGTAAACACCTCCGATCTGTCACATATATTAGACGGGGGCATACGTAACATGTCAGCTTGTAAATATGAAACGTTTACCTCTGGCGCTATTAATTATACCCAGTGTTTGTTAGCTGGAGTGGTTCAAGTTTATTTATAAATTTGCGGCTATTTTATGCCTATCATGCAAATACTATAAATTATAGTTTGAAAAGAAAATAGCACAACAGTCAATTTCACAAATCAAGTAGGGCTCTAAATCAATGGAACATGTGGTAAACGAACGCATGACCACCGAGTTGATAAATAATCACGCAGCAAACAAATAAATTGAGGCTCCAGGAAGTCATTATTTACCCCAAGTATGGGGTATACGCCCAAATTATAAGCAGAATTTCTCAGCAGTTCCAAAGCAGTAGTAGGAGAACTCACCCCAGCGAGAATGATTTACAGAGCGAACTAACTCAACAAATATACTCGTAGCTCTCTAAATATTTCTCTTACACAGTCTTGTACTACACATACAAATATACCACCCCATCCAGAGATGTGAGTGATATTTTTCACCATAAGAGAGTATGAGAATTGTTAAAGAAAGGGATTCGTAAATTAAAGGTCGACTAATCCACATATCAAAAGGCACTGAGTGATAGATTAGAACCAGAAATATGAAGTCCATAGTCAATTGAAGAATAGTGTGGTCAATAGTTAAAAGTTTCATCGTAATTCAAAGGAAATTTTCACAACCGAAAAAAAGATTCGTTACATCGAGGTCCGTTAATACATTCATTAAGAGACAGATTAGATTCATAGTATTTACGAAAACCAAAATGAACTGATCTGAATACCGGATAATATTTATTTCCTAACTGATTATGCGTAGCAGCTGTACATAAGGCCCTAAGTGAATTCAAATTTCCATAACAGAGTATTATCTTAATTTTGTAAATCTTTCGAATATTCGATTTAACGTTTTTCGAATATAGTCTCCGGCATAGACCAACTTTTCAATGTTTTTGCTCGAACATTTCGAACTAGACTTTTTACAATTTAATTATAATAGCATCGCCCAACAGATAACAAAAAACGTTTGTGATTCGCGTAAAATTTTACGGGGAAAGTCGAAGTTTTGACGGTTTATAATTCTCGGATTTCTAGATGATTATTGGTCTGCATTCTTTTTGATATTTTCACTGGTTTTTACCGTACTCTCCCACATAAGGTTTGGTATGTACTATACATTATGAATCTTGCCAGGAAAAAATCAGCTTAAACTTAACTTCCTCAATCCCTTGACCATTTGCACTCGCTTTTCTGCTACCTTAACCACAGGAGTATTGGGATAGGGAAATATCAATATATCAACTACCTCTACAACAACAGCGAGAGCATTGTCTTTTACATCTGCAATAGCAAAGCGGCTTTAAGGGGTTACATGGATTTACGGTTTCAAAAAATGGATTCTTTTGATGATATTATTAAAATCTACAACACCTGTACAATATTGTCCTAAATTTTCAAGTTGATCCCAGTAATAGTTTCGGAGATAAAGCCTTGAAAATTTGTGCGCTTGAGCTAGCCAGGCTAAGTACGCCGTCTTTAAACACGTTTTTCTCGAAACTGTGGTTTTAAAGTCGGTTAGCAAGGTTTCTCGAGAACTACTCAACCGATTTTCATGAAATTTACACAGGTCTTTGAGATAAAATTTTTAAAAACTTGATCGAAGGATGTTTTTTCGATTAAAACTATTTGAAAAAAACTCCCAAAATTTTCACTAAAATTTTAATTTTTTTTTTTTTCAAATGGCTACCAAAAATCAATATTCAGTTTTTTTCATTCGTCCAAGTTCTAAGCCAAGAATTACACAAAAATACGTATTTTCTTACTTTATATGATCCTATAAAAGTTATTTTTGCAATGCAGGCGCATCTTTTCTGCGAGGGATCACCGGAAATGGCGTCACAATGGCCAAATCAAAATTTCTTTGTTAATAGTGTATGTTTGTAACAATAAAAAATTTTAATAAAATATTTCATTTTTTTATGAGAAAAACTTGAAAAAAGGTTGTTTTATACCCGAGGCAACTCATGTAACTCCTTAAATCAAAATAAATGGCTCAGGAGAATGCTTAAGAATTGGTATTTTCAATACATTTTAATTGTTTTTATCGGAGTCCTATCTTGTCTTTATGCCCGTCTTGATAGCTCACAGTTGCTTGAGCGGCGGTGATCCAAACATCGCTTAATTTTTCGTAAATAAATTATTGACTAAAAATAAGGTTCAATGTAACGGTTGTTGTTGTGAAGTATATCTTCTCGGAGTTCTATCTATAAAGGATTTATATTTTATGTCGGCATCCTTTAGCATTTTTCTTCAGTCGTAAGTACCACGATCAAAAAAATCAAGGTAAGGTAATCCCAACCTTATTTGTGACAAGTTCATATTGACATTGACCTTTGAGAACTCGTTGTTCAAGTACTAGTTGACAGTTTACCTACATTTTTTAGTGATTTCGTAAGTTCATGAAATGCGATATTTTTACAGGTTATTTATTGATCATCCGGCATAAGTATTAAACTATCTCAAAAACAAAAAAAAAAACCATTCGGAACCAGAAAGTTACTCCAGATTATCACAAAATTGCGTCTCAACGTAAGATAATCCAAGCCTTATATAACAAATTCGCTTCTGTACCAATATTTGAGTCACTTAGTACTCACTTCATATCTCAAGTTTCCTTTTACGAGATCGCAAGTCAGAAAAATCAGAAATATTTTTTACCAATCCGCTTTACAGCGTTGGGTATAAAAACTGCACTTTTATATTGGCATTAGTATAACTACTTACTTGTTTACTCACATGTCAAGGCACACGAACACTCATGTGCCGTAAATCTTAGTTCTACAACCCGTTGATAATCAAAAAAGTTATCAGCCTTCACAGCTGTGCGACCCCACATCATAATACTGTCATACATGCCGTTATCAGCTACATAAATGCCACTTAGTTGTCGTGGACTCATTAGTTACAGTCAACTACTCATAGCCGCGCTTTCATCGTTATAATATTTAATTTTAGATAAGTTTATAATAAATTACTGGTGCTTGTAATAACGCGAACGCGAGCTGACAGCACTAAAAATAAAAGAGACTGCATAAGTTATGAAGCAGCGCAATGACAGGTGTTGAAAGCACACACACTCATGTAAATGTTTAATTTACAATATGCATACATACATATGCATACAATGTATATAAAACTTGCATTAATTAAGCAGATACTTACTTTTCCCGCTATTGACAGATGCACCCCTTATATGTGCATGTGTGTGCAGCTCTCCTGATATAGTGAATAAATATCGCGTTTATTTAAATAAGTGGCGCACCCTCGCATTATGTATTATTCCCCCTGTCAGCTTTGGTTTATTCTTGGCCGCACGTTTTGAGACGTCAACCGCATTACCGTTATTATCAGCCGCATAAAATATTATTGTTATTGGCTTGAATGAAATTGCAATGCTGAAATTGTTGCGCCCTTCTTCTAATTTTAGCGCTGCAATCACTTTGTTCTCCCCTTTACATAATGTATTTTATATTTGTTGTTGCATGCCTTACTGCACTCATTTGTTGCTTGGCTCAGCCATTACTCATATTTATTTTCATATTTCAGTTTATAATGGCTTTTCAAAGCATTAATAGCTCGCTCAAATCGCTAACTTCTAACTATAGATGTTATGTGTAACGGTAAAGCTTGCATTTTATATTTGCATTTCTATCGCTTGCATCAGCGTGTTATACCGCGTTCATTGAACAAGTCGTGTTATTAATAAAATCTGTTGTCAGTCCACATTTGTTATTAATTTTAGAAATGAGTGGAATATTTAGCAAAGATATGAATCTCAATTATAAAGTGAAGCATTAAAGTGAATATGTAATAGTTGAAGACTAATTAGTTTTAAAAAAGAAAACCACAATCTTGAGTTCAACTGCAAAGACTCGCTTGCCTCTGGGCTTCGACCCAACCGCAGTCATGCTGGAGCTCATACCGCTGCACCTAGTGATCAAACAGGTAGCTAAACATACCATTCTAATCATGTCAGCAAATGTTTTTAGCAAAGGGAAGAAAATGTCGTCTCAACAAATAATCAACAAATTAAGCCTTTACAGGAAAACACAGCCCTGGCCCTTCTTTCAAAAGTCGCCATTACGAAGAAGGTAATTTTAGCAAAAAAGGTTGGAAGTACTCTTGTCAGTAAGGCGGAGTGGAGTGATTCTATGCTCGACCTACTACTGGGAGGACAGAGCTATCCTGTTGTGCACTGACGTCTAGAAAACATCGGAAGGCATTGAAGCAGGCATTGCGAGACCGCATACCAAATTATCCAAACCAAGAGGACGTTTTCCGATCATCCTTCAAGTAGAAGTCTTTGGTAAAAGTCAGTGTGCAGAAATCAATCTCCAACGGTGTATCGCTATACTCAACGATAGTCAGGCGACACTAAAAGCGACCACAGCCTATGAGGTCAAATCGCTTTTAGTAGAGGAGTGTTTTGGAAGGCTGAACCGCCTATCAATCGGCAACCGTGTAGACCTTATCTGGACAATAAAGGGGTAGCCGGAATGCGCCATGCCAAGCCACTGCTAGGAGGCTACAACCTTAAGCATACGATCAACCTCTCCCGAGACAAATTCTGTCTCCTAGTTACACTAACAATTATTCACTGACAAAGAAATTTAATATCTGTTTTGTCAATTCTCGCTTCTTGGGATACCTTTTTTCCAATACACTCGACTGAATAGATAGTGGAAAACTATTGCCGTCCAACAGAGGAAGAGAGAGAGCATGGTTTTCATGATTGTTCTTTACCTTATTCAAGACCTACGTATTAATAGACTTCTTGAGAAGTACAGTAAGTCCCATTGCTGCAATATACATACTCCACCTAAATATATTCAATTTTTTTTTTGATGCATTAAAGTTTCAATGAAAGAGATCCGAAAATATTGGTTACAAAGTAAATGTAGATTAGGCGTCTTAAAATTTCATTTTTGAGCTAAATAAATAATGGAAAGGAATAGTTTCCCAATAAAATAAAAAATTTTTGGATCAAAAATTTCGTTAGAAGATCTTGCGCTTTTTTCCCTCTAAATTATGATATCCAACAAAAATGTCAACTAATCGCTCCAGTACCAAGTGCTCTTTTATACAAAAACAGCTCCAATGACAATAGCGAATATAGAAGCTTAATCTGCTCTCTCATTATGAGGTACAAAATATTTCCATCTCCGTTCGCCGTGACACACATTTTTCCTAAATACCCAATTTTTTTTAATAAATAATGTAATCACTAATCTGTACAATTTTAATAATTTCAGCTAATTCGTTTTGCCAGCGACCGCGGAGACTCATTAAAATTAAGCCAATTTACACGAAGCGACGGACGGCGCGCAAATGAACTTTTCCACCACCACTAATTGTAGGTTAGAATTTTAATGAAGCGAAACACAAGCAAAAACTGCAGCATTTGTCCACAGCACAGCAAACATGTGTTTATATAAACGTATACATATATATATAGATATACATATTTACAGTTGCAACCTTTATATATAGGCGCTTTTACCTTTCTTCTTTGTGTGCGGCGAGCTCGGACCATGGTTCGCGGCTGCTTTGTGAAAGTTCTTTAGAGGCATGCTCATTACCGTTTTTACACAAATATTAAACGTTATTAGAGAATTCGACGCTTTGAAAAAATAGATCCACTTAATATTCACTAACGCTTCTAATTTGTTTGGCTTTAGACCGCACTTGCAACTCCGTTATAGGTGTGTCGATAACTGCCTAATTGTTGAGTTTACAACATTTAGCACAGGGTTTAACACAAAATCGGTGCAGTAAAAGCTTAAAAATTGAAGAATGTCGTTACGTCATGGCAAATGTATGACAAACGTTTCTTTATTACCAAGATAATAAGCAAGAGTGCTGAAATGCACATAGAAGATAAGCCATTTTCGATTTTTATTATAAGAAAATAACAAATAGTTGCTGTTATGACTAACTTCTCTGTTGAGTTTGGGAATGGAAATTCGAACTGTAGCTAGTTCAAATCATTGTTATCTGATTGTCGATAGGTGCGTTATAATAATTGCAGCAAATCAGGTTTTATAATGGAAGTTTGAAGGTGATAATTTGACACAATACAGGGTGAGTCATGGAAACATTTTAATAATCAAAAAAAAAAAAAAATGTTTAATACTTTATTTTCGAACTACTTGTATGTTTTTGATACAATGTCAGAAGTTGGCATCGAGACCTTTTTCACCCAGTTTCAAGCAGACATCATGAACCAACGAATGTTGCTGAGACCGTTCTACGTTACTGGAATAACGGCTGATCCATGTAGACGATTAAAATATAGCTTGTGAATATCTGAAGCCGCTCAACCTTCCGCAGCGACATTGCTTTGCTTTATGGGCTCTTAAAAAGTTCCCACAAAAAGCCTTTTTAGACTGCCTTTCAAAAAACCCATCACTTGAAATCAAATATTATATTTGGCGCAGAGTATTGCAATTGTGCATAAAAATATGTTTCATATTAAATTTCAATGCAATACATATATTTACAAAGATAAGCATTTGTGTTGTTGTCGTTGGCAAGCGAACTAAAAATATCTGCTTCCGCCGCACTTCTGCGGTTTGACTCCAAATTTTAGCTGATAAGTTTTAAATTCCCACAGTGGCGTGCACTTGCGGTTACTTAAGGGTTAAAAATAGAATTGTTTGAAGTTTAAATTCCAGTGCCACACATATGTGTTTATCAGAATATATATGTGTTAATGTAAACAAAAAAGGAAGATGCAACTTATGTTATAAATATTTAGAACAATCAATTTGTATGAATAAGTAATAAATTTGTGAAAATGAACTGAAAGTGTAAAATTTAAAGCTCGAATTTAGGTCAAAAAATGTAAAGGATGTTTTAATTTTTTAGCAAAATAATGTAAGAGAAATGAACTGCATTATGGGAATTCATGAGTTTAAAAAAATAAATTGACAATACCTTTGAAAAAGTTGCCACTTTTTAGTTATTAAAAATAAAAAAAAAAAATTGAAATAAAATAAAAAAAATAAAATTAATTTAATTTAGGAAAGATTTTACTCAGAAATATTATATTTGTTAGTAGAGTTGCCAGCCGTTTAAAAATTTTAAATAAAAATTTTTTTATATAAACTGACATTGAACAACAATAAAATGTTTACAAAAAGTGTAGAATTATGAGTTACTTTTTGAGACAGTTGCCACCTATTTGAACTTTAATTAAAATTAAAATTTTTTGTGTATATCGACGAGTTCTTGCATTACGAGTATAGGTATTAGGTAAAGAAAATTTCAGATGACTGCAGTGGCAAAAAATGTATGATAATAGTTGCCACCTATTTGAAAAAAAAAGCTTTTTTTTAAATTTGAATTAATTAATAAGCGAAACTAAAAGAAAAAGAGATTTTTTTTTTGTAGAGAGGAAAAAATTTTGAAAGTGGTTGCCACCCATTTGAAAAAAAAATATTATTTTTTAATTTGCATTAATTTATAAGCGAAAATCAAAAAAAGAACTTAAGGGACAATTTTTTGTAGAGTGGAAAAAATTTTGAAAAGGGGTTGCCACCTATTTGAAAAAAATATTATTATCTTTTTTTAATTCGAATTAATTTATAAACGAAACTGAAGAAAAGCTTTACGGAAAAATTTTTGTAGCGAAATTTTTTAAAAGGGTTGCCACTTATTTATATCTTGTAAACACTATTTCATCACAATGTTCGTATCCTAAAAAGTTAATTGAAAATTTTTTGATATACTTACTCTACTATAGTAATATAATAAATATATCAGTATGTCAATAAAACTCCCAAATGACCAAAATATCCACAAAACACTAGCGCTGCCCACATTTAATAAAATTATGCTTACTTTACACTATTCAATTTTAGTCGCTTATATTTTTTGTAAAAGGATTTTCTCAACTTAAAGTTTTAATATAATTTTTGCTTGTAAAGCGAATGTCCACACTATAAACTTTTCATATTGCATTATCTGCTAAGGCCACGGCACAAAGTAAGAGTTTAATTAAATAAACACAAGGTGTTGCGTTGCTTACGCAGTTTACTTTTCTTTCGACACAATATCCGTGCTATGCTTTTAATTGGTTGAAACTGATATTATAGTTTGCCAGCTGGCGTCTTCTCTTGTGTTTCTTCTTCTTCGATGTACTCTATTTGTTCTTTTACGCTCGAAAAAGTTATTTTACTTTAATTAAAGATGGAAAGTTTCAGAGCTAGTGTAGGATTATAGTTTATAGGTTGCACTTTTGTTTTTATTTTGAGGGTGGACGAAATGGCAGTTTACACTTACAGGAATAGATCTGTTGACTAACAAGGTACATAGGAAGGACAGGAATTACGCACAGAATTCACTAGCAAAGTGTGATTCTATAGAGAATATACCATATATCAATTACTTCTCGCCTCCTGGAATATAGAAAGACTTTTCTTGCGAATTGGTTTACTATAGCATATAGCTGTCATACAAACTGACCGATCAAAAACAAAATACAACTATTTTTTATATCCGTTTGCGCTATAAGAAATGCATAAGTTAAGGGTATTACAGCCTCGGTTAATGATTTTTTCTCTTCCATTTCACGTAGATATGCGTTGTCTTTGAACTAACAATTTTGAATAAATATAAGGTACCAGTGCCAAATTTGGCAGCTCCAAAAAAACTATTCGCTTCAAATTGAGCTATATTTTGTATGCAATGAAGTCCACAAAAAAAACGAAAGAAAATGGTAAAAAGCATTGTCAGTAGCAACAGGCGTACGTGCCAGGCAATCTATACCCGAAATTTGTCTTTTTTTAGGGTAAGCTGAGAGTCAAAATACACAGGAATCTATTTGTTCAAGCCTTTGCAGATATGTGTGTGTGAACGTGTTTCCATCAGCCGGTCACTGCCAGTTGTCTAACGTCGCTTTTAACTCACAATGAAGCCAATTTGCGTTTGCGCCAAACGCGTTGAAGCATTAAGAACGCAGCATAGTTTTCGGTATACAAGAGAACTGAGTTTTTACACGCTGCTGACGGATTGAGGTGCATGGCGATTGAGTCGCGGAGAATTCAGCAACATATCTGCATGCAATGGTGTATACAATGTATGAAAACCCGGTATTAATCGAACTACTGGAGCGTAAATGTAGTGTTAGAACTAACTCTGATTTCTTTTCGAAGAATGTGTAAATTCTTCTTCGTTATCTTTTGAGATGACAAAATCAAAAACGAAAAATCCGATTTTCGCATAGAATACAATTTCGAAACGAGATACAGAAGACGATATTCTTGATTTTTCTGTTGTAGTAATTTGCATTTATTGTAATAAAATAGAAAACTTTTCCCTTAAATTTTTTTTTTTTTGAGAATGCATAACTGTAAATTATACGCAGCAATTAGGTAGTTAGCCTGAAGTGCGACCGTGGCGTATGAGTAACTTATAAACCGCGTGAGAGCAACTTGTTTAACAAACAAGCAAGGATTTGCGGCAACGTGCTTACATACATACATATAAATATAATAGAATTGTACACACTTATTTACATAGAGATCCACATACGGAGTTAGGTAGAAATTAAGCCTTATGGCAGCCAAATAGCTTGTAAGTGAAAACGTGCTTAGCATCGAATATTTGGCAAGCAGTGCAATAAAAAAACCCTACAAATGTATACACAAATATATTATATATATAAAATACATGTATATAAACAAAAAAATACATATGTGTGGCGCGTAAGAAATAGATAAAAAAGTATCAGCAAAAAACGCAGAGTTTCTTTGCGTAATAAGTAGATATCTATACACTAAATATATACATATTTTATACACAGTTATGTTACAAAGCTTCTTACTTAGCTCCTTGTATTCACCACGTGCGTCTATTCTACGCTTCCTCTTGTCTTCATGCGGTGAAAGCAAATTGGTTTTATTAACACTATGTAACATTGCCAGTATTTTATTATTTTGTTGTTGTTTCTTGTGGTTATTATTGTCTCTTAGGGCACTAACTAGTTGAACATTGAAATTCAATTTACACGCATGCTATTTTTCTCCAGCTTACCACATTCTCGAAGCATTCTTTTGTTTTCATGGAAACCTAACAACAACTTGTTGTAAGTACATATATATATATATAAAAGTATATCTAGGTTTGTATACATAAGTACTTATATAGTTGTAAATATGTAATGCTTTCATAAAACTCACTTATGAACTCTGCGAACTCCTGTGTTTGAGTTATTTATGTTCCACTAGAAAAGGCCTCCAAGCCCTTAACATTGTAACATATTTGCAACTACACTTATAGTATGAATCTAGTTCCATAAGTAATATGTATGTGGAGTATTTGCTTTAGAATTTACATCATTTTATAATTTCGGGTATTTGTAATTGTTACAAACTATAAGCAAACACAAGTAATTACTTTGCAAATGATTGTAGTTAAATGAAAAGAAGCTTAACTTTTAGCATATATTTAACAGGTTTCCTAATGAAAAAGAGTATGTTATTTAAGGTGAGAGAATACTGTGATCACTGCAGAAGCGTGCGGTGGTTACGTAAGGCTATTTACTTACTCACACAATATATGAGACACAACCTCTAGCCTCTAAGAACAATATATTATACATATTTGAACAAATCGGACTCGTCTTAACAAAGAATTTGCATGAAGTTTTGTGTTTTCTATGGCATAATGGCTGCGGAATTGTAGAAAATTTGCGGAAATGTTTTGGGAAGATAAATTTAAAAGCATTCAGTGAAGGGGTTACATGGGTGTCATTGGGTAAAAAACAGCCATTTTCAACAATTTTTTTCTGATTTAAAAAATTAAATATTTTATTAGAATTTTTTATTCCTAAAAGCATACACTTTTAACAAAGATTTCTAAAAAATTAAAATTTCAGTGAAAATTTCGCTACATTTTGTTTTGAAATAGTTGTAATCGAAAAAAAATTCTTTGAACAAATCTTTCAAAATTGTATCTCAAAGACCTGCGTAAAATTTCATGGAGAACGGTTGAGTAGTTTTCGAGAAATCTTGCAACCGAATAATAATGCCGATAACATCGAAAAATTTAAAGTAATAAACTTTGAAAATGTATTTTTTTGCTATGAAAATGTAATTTTTTAGAGCGAGCCTCTACTTGGCACCACCATATATAAGTAACAGTGATGGTCAAAACTTAAGTTTCCGTGACTGAATAAATAAAGAAGTTTTTTTCCGAAGTCTCTGAACCAAGTTTGACTTTGGACTCTCCTAAACTGAAATTCTATCACAATAAATTACTGAAAATGGAATGTTTTTTATTTCTTAAAAATTAACCTTTGAAAAGATTCTTCTTAAAGATGTAGAAACTTTTATTTGTTCAATATCCGATTGACTGGAAATAATGGAATATAGAATCTGCAGCTTAAGATTACAAATTTTTTTAAGTTTTGCCCCTAAATGGAGGAACCTAGAATATATAGGCCCATAACAACTATCAAAGCGCACACAACTGCTTAGTTGGACCCGTATACTACATACCAAATAATGAAACGATATTGATACTAACACAAGCTAATTTTATTGAATTCTAAACAACAATCGGACCTCATTACATAAGAAGACTATTCAACACAATCAGCTTCAAAAAATGGAAATCTATTCTATCCTTTAACCATCCACACAAAATGGTCAAGCAATAAGAATAAGTCATCACGATCCATAGAAAATTTGTACGTAAAAACTGTACTCTGAAACTACGAATTTCCTAAATTCTACACCAGCTTAAAATATGTTATTGATTTCGAAGAGGGAAAAATTTCTCACAAAGGTTAACATTATCCGGCAAGCAAGGTAAAGCGGTTATTTAGTTGGTTGAAAATGGAGGCCACCATTAGGCCTATTGTGATCTCAGACAGTAACTAAATTAAGCCTTATCCAGCAACTCAGTGGATTTTGTTAAAAACCTGATCTTTTTTCACACCAGCTGCCAAATATTTCTTAAGTTGCAACCATTGGGAGCCATCGAAGATAACCCGTCCCAGCTGGCTGAAGGTTGGGCATTGACAAATATATTGTTTCAACTTATCATCATCCTCCATGCATGCTATGCATTCCGCCGAAATTACTTTTATAATTTTCGGAAGATGAGATCTTAAGGTTAGATACCAAGTAATGACCCCTACCATATTCCTTACTAAGAATCTTTTTGCTGATAAGTAAAATCATTTTGTTCAATTATTCATCCACCAACAACACTAACCCAAAGGTAAATGTGACTTTTTACCGCAAGAACTATCGCTCACAGAATCAGTGGTCCATTCTTCTCTACTGGGGAATTAAAAAAATTTGTTGTATTCGCCATGTATCATCTTTTCTTGGTCGTATTCCAATTTGTTTGTAATCTGAAATCGCATTGCCTTCTTCAAAATCTAAATACAGTAATAAGAATGTAACCAAAAATAAAAATTTCATTGATGACTAAGAAAGAGGTTTTCCTTTCATTTATAAATCTCAATTTTATTTGGTACACATATTTATTTCATACACTCAACTCTAAAAACATTTTACTTCCACAACAATATGTATACCTTAAGCATATTCAACATGTTTTCAACATCACTAACATTAGCATTACTTATATTCAGTTTTTCTTTCTCTTGGTACCACTTTCCATGAGAGTTGAAATTGACGTAAAACTTCAGAATATGCTCGCATCTTACGGTCCATAACAACAAGTATGCAGCAGCAAGAGATTTTGCCAAATTTTCGTAAAAAGCGTAAGCCGTAATACTTTTTATTGTTGTCAAGGTAAACACCAAACCTGGTAAAATAGGTATTAAAGTGAACGTAAAGCCAGAGCCATAAACATACTAAAGTTGAGTTAAGAGCAGCCAATTTGTACTACTTACCATATGTTGTTGTTTGTAGCTGCAGTAGTGATGCGCTCGGCTTTGCTACGCACTTGTTGAAGGGAGTAGTGTTGCGAGCAGTTTAAAGCTCTTTATGCGTATGAATAATGAATTATTCGTTTCCTGTCTCTGAGCTTGGAGAGTGATTATATATTTGTAAGCTTTATGAGAATATGTTTCCGAATACTAAAGAAATGTTGATGATTATTTCACATAATTCTTGTTTTTTTATTAGTACATAAAATGCCCAATAGAACAAGTGGTTAAAAAATATTTGTATCGACAAACTAAATTATGTATGCCGGAAATAATCGATAACTTCTGTATGAGGAGACAATGCCACCATTATTGGCCGACTACAATTCGCTGAACTACCAAATTGAGAGCCAAAAACTTATTGCACGCCGAAGTTGTTTTTGAAAACCAATATAACTGGCCCAGTTATAAAACAAGATGGGCTCTCTCAAAACTTTATTAACATATTCCAATACCCCACAAATGAGTTACTCGGCTTAGTAGAGTCATACGTATATTTACTATATATCCATATCTATATCTTTTTATATATACATATCTAAGCTCCATCTCCGTTTATATTTCTACAATGGTCTCTCTTTTCAACTTTGGATGTATCCTTATGAACTACTCTATATCTGTGTCTATCTCTACATTTACCCAAACCATGCAATGCTACAATGATCAAGAAGTGATTACAGATCAGTTCTGTGCCATTAGTTTGTTTGAAGTAAGTTTCTTTGAAAGTTTATTAAGTCGTGTTTTTAAAAACAGTATTTGGTGTTAACGAAAAATAATACGTCAGAATCGTTGAAATCTACATAATAGAGAATATCAAGTCACAAAGCATTTATATAATTCCTTAAATCAAGCTCCGTGCTTTGCCTCGGACCCATTCCGTCTCAACTGTATGCGACTGTCGATGTAGAATGAAAAAAGCTTCGAACGTTCATACATAAAATCCACCCACAACTTCATGTCGGTTTCGAATGACAGCGCTGGCATTGCATCCAAATTCAAGCGTAATCCACGAAAATAGTACAGGGTGTCGCGTTTGTAAGGGCAACCCTGCATAAAATTGCTGACTCGCTTCAAAGAGTTAAGCAAAATCTGCATGAACGGCACTTGTACTCTATTCGCCATCAATTGGCAACCATTCAAGTGGGTTAAATTTAACAGCACAAAGTTCATAGGACGGCGCGGTAGAACAACAAGAAAATTGATGTTGAAATGTTTCAAGTCTTTTTTAAATACCAACTCCGTAAAGAGGCTGCTGCGTTTCGTATTTTTGCTTATGGAACACGATAGTTTCTCAACGAATTCCTTCGGATCAAAAACGGTGCAATTGAACTCGGTGTAGGTGAGCTCAAAGTTGCTCTGCAAATTAGTTACAACGGAGAATGTAAAGAGTCATAAATTTTGCGAAGCAACGACTCACCTTAGCTCGCACCTTTCCCAGCTTGCTTTGCAACAAAGTAACAGTTAATATAATTCTCAAGATTCTTGTGTAATACATCTTAGCACGGGGCTGTTTGAGTAGAAATGTTTTCAATTTCATTTGGTGGAATGCTATACTAATACCAACTATTTGAAATTCTGATTCAGCAATTCTAGGCATAATACGCATTAGTCGTGCTAAATTACTTTTTAAATAGTTCAAAATGAAGCCCAAAGTCTGATATCATCTAATGCTAACGAAGTAAACAAGTGATCATTAAAATTGTAACAGAAACATTATGTTTATGGCATGGACTAAAATATATGCTGTTTATAGTTTTCCAATTTTAAATTAGTATAATAATACTAATGATTTTCTTTTGTATAGAAAACAAGCTAAAGCCCATTTTTATGATCTCTGACCGCTATCAGTTGAAAATAAAAATTAAAGTTTTGCATATTTTTTTTCTTTTTTTGGCAGGTTACATTATATTAAATGGCTGTTAAGAGCACCAAAAGTAGGACTTACTGAGGGCAAAGAAATCACCAGAGATACTTCCTCGCTGGTATATGGGTAGAGGAGGAGTCACAAGAGTTCGCTTTGGCGATGCCATGATTCCAGTGATCCGGTATGAAATCAAAATGAGTGAAGATTTTCGAGTGTTCAGACACGTGTTTTTTAGGTACCCAGACTCGCTGAATCTGCTATACATCTACCGACGATGTCTACGGGCAACATGTGGATGATACCATGGTTGAAGTGGACCTTACTTTGCCACACATGCGATGACGTTAAATTTTCTCGAGTTTGTTTGCAAGTGTGGTATTTTCTAGAGCCTTCTACCACATAAAAACACACCTTTTTCCAATGCTTTTTCTGTACCAGTACAAGGCAATCGATGTCTGTTTCGCTCCTTCATCGATATTCGGCTTCCATGAGCGCTTCCTAACCAGAATGAGCCCTAGATATTTCACTGTATCCGCTGGTTTCAAACGGATGTAAAATTTATCTATATTGATGTGAAGCAATTTTTACTAGCTTCCGTCTAACCGAATAGTTACTCATGACAGTGTCTGCACTTCAAAACGGTGACTCAGCTGTAACGTTAATAGGTCTCGGAGAGCAAAACTAAAATTGAGTGTACAAGAAAGCAAAACCTGGTACTTGAACATATAGTATAGTGAGAAATTTACTGACCTAAAATATTTCAAAACAACAATCAGGTTACAATGTTTATTTAAATATATTTCAAGTCATTCAAAAATTCCACGAACGAATGACACTTGGGGAAGCAAACAAGCTTTTGGAAATAAAATATGGAAGCCGCAGACGCATTTCAAAGTAAATGGATTAAGTGGACATAAAGTTCGCATTACAAAGCCGCAAATGTGAAACAACAACATCGCTTCAAAGAGAGATATAAGAATGACTAATTTTACAATGATGAAGCAACCAAGAGAAAGAGAAGCATCAAATGGCACGAAAACTGAAAAGCAGCTTGTTAAATATACAAAAATATTGTGCACAAATATTTTATAATTAACTCTTTGTTATATATATTTTATATACAACTTTTTTTGCAAAATTTGTTTTATCCAACAACCGTTTAGTACACGTTCCTCCCAGACTTTCCACTTCTCTTTGTTTGTATGCGACTATTCGCGTGCCCACTAAACAGTATATCACCCTCGTGTATAACATCAAACCACGAGTTCATACCGGTTTCGAACGCGAACGCTGGTATTGCATCCAAATCCATGCGTAGCCCACGTGCATAATACAGGGTGTTGGGCTTGTAGGGACACCCCTCCATTATGTTGCTGTAACGTTTCATCGAGTTGAGAAATTGTTGCACCAGCGGCACTTGATTCCGATTCGCCATGAATTGGCAGCCATTCAAACGGGTTAAATTGAGCAGTACAAAGTCCACAGGACGCCGCGGCAACACAATCAGAAAGTTTATGCTGAAGCGTTTTATACTCTTTTTGAATTGCATTTCGAGTGAGATGCTGCTGCGCTGCGTATTTTTGCTTATATAACAGGACAATTTACTTAGGTAACCTTTGGGATCGTATTTGGTACAATTAAACTCCGAGTAGGTGATGTCGAAGTTGCTCTGCAGGATACTTGAAGTGCGTGAATGCTTAAAATATCCAGTAAATAGATTTTACCTTTGAGAACACCTTTTGTAGGTTACGGTGCAGCAATAAAAGTGTGAATATTAGCAATATTTTTTGTGGGAACGTCATCTCCGCTTGTCAGTTGTTGAATGAAAGGTTTTGCTGTTATTCAAAGTTTACTAATGTATTTGAAGCAGTGATAATTATGCAATGGCTTTGCTAATTGCCAAAATAATTGCTGGAATTACTCACTCAAAAACAACATAATGGATAATTATTATATAATAATGTTAGAATTTTATATGAGATAAATATTTACGTAATATTGATTACTACCGAATTGTGATCTGAGCATCAGGCGAATTTAACGAAAGGTGGGGGGTTCGAATTCTGAGCAGATGAGATCTAAAAGTATGGTAAAAAGTTGTGGTTTTTCAATGGTAACCCCCTTAGTAGATAATAAAAGCTTACTTGTAAGATTTTTTAAGCTTATTGTAGTCGGTTATATTCGTAGTTAACGACGTACCTAAAGAGCTCGAGGAACGAAGCTGTTGTGTATAGTTTATGCTGACGATATTGTTCTTATAGTTAAAGAAAAGGAAATTTTCTTCGCGCTGAACGAAGGGTACCACAATATGGTATCCAACTGGGCGTGTAGAAGCG
Organism: Bactrocera zonata; assembly: GCA_037783105.1. Classification (NCBI taxonomy): domain Eukaryota; kingdom Metazoa; phylum Arthropoda; class Insecta; order Diptera; family Tephritidae; genus Bactrocera; species Bactrocera zonata. Next base: position 698 of record JBAWJQ010005344.1, on the reverse strand, counting down.
TCTTTGATGTCAACCCAAGTAAAACGAAATTTTCTCATTTACTCTAAAGTATACAACTTCAACGGCGGCTCTTGAACTGTTGCCAAATCTGTCACTTTAAGACCTCTTCGCTGGGAAGATTATTGGCTGCAGGGGAATTTACACATAGAACCTTCGCGCATTGCTCAATGAGTAATGTCATTGAGCAAACACCGACTGTGTTTCCACTTTTCAAGCCAAGAATAGTGTTTGGCTAACAGAAGAAACTGTAGGAAAGTGATCGGAATACTGGTTATTGTTTGGTGGCGGCACACGCCTGCAGAATGAGGCTGATAGATCGAAGAGACTACAGAAAGTTTTTAGAGCAGAGCAACAGGGAAACAGTGGATCCTCTCTTGTGTACTCCAACTGGAATCGCAAGGAACCAAAACTGGTATATTCGTGGCTTATTGTCTACCAGTTTAACCTAACCTAACTTACAATAAAGTGTAAGATCCCAAAAGTGCCTGTCCGCTCTTTAGAGGTTCACGCTTCAACCTATTAATAAGGTGAAATAATTAGGGCTTATTTTTGAAAGAAAGCTTTTATTGGGACCAAAAATTGATAAGCTATAGGAAAAAGGTGAGAGGACTCTCACTAAAGGTAATGTTTTTACTCTACGAAACCAACCGTAGTCAACCTTGGTGTATCCGTCTGATGGAAGACGTTCGAAGAGGCGA